>BOPN01002727.1:142240-149740 GCA_017312705.2 Penaeus japonicus | reverse complement strand
CTAAAGCCCTACCCACCACCATCCCCCCCTTCTTAAGCCCTACCCACACCATCCCCTCCCGCTTCCCCCTCCCTCCGCCCCTATCGCTCATTCACCCTACCACCGACCTGGTCCACTCGTACCTTCACCTCCAGCCTCGTCCCACTCTTACCCTGCACCGCTAGTCCCCCCCCCCCCCCCGCACCCACCCCTCCCCACGGACCGCACCCAAAATCAAATCATTACCTTTACCCCTACCTTTTCACCTTCACTTTCACCCTACTTAGCCCATACCCCACCCACCCCACCCCATGCATGCCCCCCCTCCCTCCCCCTCCCTCCCACTCCCTCCCACTCCCCGATGACCGAGAACAGCACAGGCCTCCTTCACTGTAGTCCAATTCGCTGGAAGCAAAAGTTACCGTGATAACTTGCCAGCAGGTGCAAAGTTTATACCTATAACTTTCTCAATCTGTTACAGTTTGAGAGGAACTACACATCCTCCTACTTACGAGTGTATGACGCACGTGTATGTGTGTTTGTGTGTGTGTTTGTGTGTATGCTTGTGTGTGTGTGTGCTTGTGTATGTGTGTGTGCTTGTATGTGTATGTGTGTGTGCTTGTGTGTCTCTCTGTTTGTGCGTGTGTGTATGTGTGTACTTGTGTGTGTATGCATGTTAGTGTGTGCGTACGTGCGTGTGTGTGTGTATGTTAGTGTGTGCGTACGTGCGTGTGTGTGTGTATGTTAGTGTGTGCGTACGTGCGTGTGTGATAAGATAATGCATGTTGGTATTAGCAAGTGGTTTGGGCGAGAGTTAATGTCTAGGAGAGGATGGGAGAGGTTGCAAAGTTGAGTTTGTGTTACAGGATTGCGAGGCCAAAGTTCAGGGGATGCTGTGGTTTGTTGCTTTAGTTTGATTTTAAGGAAAATGACTTTCCATTGAGTTCACTGCATTTTATAATTGCTGTTAATCCCATGAAGCGCTGGAATACTGAAGTACATATGAACTTAGTAACAAAAAAACAAAAACAGACGCTGACAGATAGTACGAGAGACATTGATACATAGATATTGACACACACATAGAAAAAGAGAGCCAGTGATATATATATATATATATATATATATATATATATATATATATATATATATATATATATATATATATATGTGTGTGTGTGTGTGTGTGTGTGTGTGTGTGTGTGTGTGTGTGTGTGTGTGTGTGTGTGTGTGTGTGTGTAGAGAGAGAGAGAGAGAGAGAGAGAGAGAGAGAGAGAGAGAGAGAGAGAGAGAGAGAGAGAGAGAGAGAGAGAGAGAGAGAGAGAGAGAGAGAGAGAGAGAGAGAAAGAAAGAAAGAACCAAACAAGACAGCAAGACAGCCTAGTCGACCCAGTCCCTCCCCGACCAACACCACCCCAATCAACGGCATGGCTTCCTCCCGCGGACTCAAGATACAGACTGATATGCTGTGCCATAAAAGTCTCGCATCCTGGCAACGCTTTGACATATGGCACAAGTTCCGTCGTTGTTTCTCTTGTATTTGAGCTCAAATGGCTATACATACTCTGGCCTCTGTCCTTCCAACACGCTCTTATCTGACTGGCAAAGGCCGGGCGTAGAAACGGGTCCGTCTTGGTTTTAGATTAGATTCCTCTGTCTGTAGGGGCCGATTTGGGTTCTTCTCTTGGTCTGTTTGGGTCAGGGAGCAGTTCTAGTTTAGGGTTTGATAACTTGAGATGGCCGTTTATAACTTTGTTTATGTTTTATTTTTTGTTCGTATTTCTTTTGGTTAATATCAGTTTGATCTTATGATCTATTTTTATACTTCATACTTTAGTCTTTGTCTTCAATGAAATTATTTCTTGATATATGTATTTATGATTTATTCATTGAAATTTTTTATCGTTGACATTTTTTTTTCTTTTTGCGATATCCGCTGAGTCTCTGATTGATCGTAGCCTATTTTATATTACCAGAAAAAAAGTCAAAACCAAGAAGTCCTGTTAACATGCTGGTTAACACGTCGGTTGTGGTTCTGACCATGTACCTGCCTGTCATGAAGAAAAAAAAAAAAAAAAAAAAAAAAAAAAAAAAAAAAAAGGAAGCAGTGGAAAATTACAGTGGTGAACCTAACCTACTATTAAAACTAGGCTTTACGAACGGGCATAAATATATGCAAGTGCATGTAAATGACAAACGGTCAACTTGACCAAGTTCCTTGCTAAAGAAATACTTTTAAAAAAAGAGAGGGAAAATAAGCAACATTAGAAGAAGTCTGATATAGTAGATCTGATGGAGGAAAGAAGGAAACATAAAATAAGAGAGATGGCTTACTGAACACAGCTCAAAATTCTGCTAAATGTAAGACGAAAATTTGGGAAATAAATTTAATTGTTACATCAAAACAACAGAATGTAAATATGAACAACAATGGTAAAAATGCTAATAGATATAGAGGAAGTGGGTATGCTAGGGAGTTACTTGAGGACGAACGAAAATATGTGCCAGAAATTTCAAAACAATTCGATTTTATAAATATATATATATATATATATATATATATATATATATATATATATATATATATATATATATATATATATATATATATATATATATATATATATATATATATATATATATATAGAGAGAGAGAGAGAGAGAGAGAGAGAGAGAGAGAGAGAGAGAAATCGTTTGCTCGGGAAAACTCTTCCTGAGGTATTTTTCGCGCGTGAAAAATAGTCATATGAAAAACTAGATATGCAATTCAGAGCAATTTTGTTTGTCTGAGATATATATGTAGGAAAAACAATACATCATGGTAAACACCTAAACATGTCCGTTGCATGATCTAGTATGTCAGAGACGATGAAGATAAAGATGATAGCAGGAAAAGGCGCAACAAAAGAGAGAAAAAATAAAATAAAAACGGGGAAAAAGGTATAGAGAATATCACTGATCACAAAAACAAAAACAGTGAAAAAAGGAAAGCGCAACACCAAACCATGAAAAAAAAAGAAAAAAAAATACAAGTACCTAATACCGTTAAGAATGAAAACAAATCAAATATCTATTTCAATAATAATAATGATAATAATAATAGTAATAATGATAATAATTCTAAGAAAATAAAACATACTGTTCATTAGCACACTGAAGAGAATTAATCTTGATACACCACTATGTGGAATGCACAACTTCACTACTCTATATTGATACCATACACTGATTCCTATCTAATACAAAATCACCAATCCATCCCAGAAACTTTCCTGTTATATCTAATTCTATGTAAACACCTCCCACTGCTTTTATTAAACTCTCCTTGTAAATGAATGAAACCCCTACACTTTTATGTATCATGAGATAAACGTTAAATTACGCATTCTGATGTTCTCTTTCCCTTCATTAAAATGTACATATTACAGGATAGTTTAGCTTCCATCATTCACATCAGTCTATCTAACATTATGCGCTCCTTCATTTTACATATACAAGAAGTCAGAAATACAGGTATTTAACTCCTAGATGACTTTGGAATAGGTATTATACTGTCTTTCTTCCAGGATTTCGGAAATCTCCACTCTGAATAGCTCATACTGAATAAATCTACGAAAGGGTTATTTTCCGTGCTTACTAATGAATTCAAAATATCTTAAGTTACTCTCTCTTATCCTGGTGAAGTTATTTAAGGAGTTCTTGTGCAGTTAGACTGACGAGATACTGTAGTCATATTTATAGAGGATATTATTTGTCCTTTTCTTTCAGCTTCCAATGCAAATAAATTGTTACGATGCTGCTCCAAAAGCAAAAGCCATCGAAGATGCTTTAGCCCATTCCTCAATGTGTTTGTTTGTCTCCTCTTCTGGCTATTGGTAACCAGTAAGGTTATTTGATTTACCGCTCACCTTGTTTATATAATAACATATTTCCTTAAAGCTTTTACTTTTCTCAATATATTGTGCAAACTCTAGCCAATACTTCTCCCTTACTTCTTTTTCCCCTCACACATATCTGATATGTTGGAGAGTATATCCTTATCTTCTACCCGCCTGCTTCATTTAGCTCACTCTGTGTGCCATCCTTGACATCCGTGTCCAGCCTTAAGTGTCTTATTACTGCAATATCTGTTTTTTTCCTTGTTCCGTGTTCCTTTACCTTTCTGCGTGATCTAGCCTTTATAGGTACACATCTTTATGTGGCACTTAGCAAATCCTCGCTGAATCTAAACTTCTGAGTATGTAATATATGCACTAGTTCTATATATTAAGGTTGGGGTAAAAAGAGGATTTTGGGAATCTCTCACGACTGAGGACGACTACGAATGATACACCAAAATTTAACTTTGATAGTTTGATCATGATGTGTAAAATGTATTTTTTTTTTCTCTCGTACATTATCATACTTTTATATTTCAGCACTGCTTATGATTATACTGGAGACCTGTGTAATTTACATTGAGGTTTGCACTTTCTTTCATTCGGATTTACTGGCATGATTATTTTTTATTCGATATATATTTGCCGACAAACTCAAACTTTGCAACACCCTGTAGTGAATATGAATGTCAAAACAGAGATCATAATGGTTTCGTCTACATATTATGAACATACTATACACTCATCTGTTTTGTACTAATATACGTTTGTCAGCGTTGAGTTGATTTCTTTTATAATCTGTGTCAATTATTGAAGGCGTCAGACTCTTTTACACAGACCTACTATATTTACAAAGAAGAAGAAGAAAGCGAAAGAAAAGAAAAGAAAAGAAAAGAAAAACAAAAACAAAAACAAAAAACAGACGATTTCGTGAAGAATTATGTTGCCCTTTTTATGTCCCTATACATTTTGACATCCGATGAACCGTTGTTGCTCGATGATTTCGGTCACTAAAGTGGCATGAAGTGGTATAAGTGATACTGGGGTGATTCCATCAGAAATGAGTCGGTCAGTTTTTTATAGCGATTCCAATGAGACCAGGGGCTGCAGAATGCAATTTGCATAGTAATGATAAGATTGATGAGCAATATCACAAAAATAAATCCGAAAGTCGTAAGTGAAACAATTAAAGGCAAATCGAAACTCCAGTTGTAGAACTATGGAAAGAAAAATACGAATGAAAAATGATGTTAGTTGTCTTTAATAAATTATGGAAATCTTTTAACAAGGTGAAACATTGTTAACTGATTGAAATGTTTATGCAGGATATTGATAGAAAAAAAAAAATCCTTCGTATTCTTTACAGGATACAAAAAATGATTATGAGCAAAAGAGGGGAATTATCAAACGAAGAAAATTTTAATAGAGAAAAAGAAGAGTTTTAAGCGCTGTCTAGATACGGATTTAGTTTATATGAAGGTGAGTGGTAAGAATTTTAACACTATTTGCTATGCCGCTGAAATAGTCTTGATTGCTGACACATGAGCTAAGAACACTCTTAGAGGTACTGCATCAAAACAACGAAGTTAAATCGATAAGGATTAGCGAAGGAAAGAAATAGTGATAATAAACAAGAACAGCAACCTCTTGTTTGCTAAGTTAACTTTAACAACAATAACAAATGCAATTAAACTACTAGAGAAACATTATACTATATATATATAGTATACACACATATATATACACACACACATATATATACACACACACATATATACACACACACACACACACACACACACACACACATGTGTGTGTCTGTGACTAGTGTTAATGAAGGAAATTATATTTAGAATGTCCTTTAAATAAAATGCAGTTCCATAACGAACATTATATAAATAAAAGGAAAAGTGAGGTAGGGCTAACATTTTGTCAACATTATTATATGGTTTAGAGACGCGGACCTTTAGCAAGAGCACTAGAGGACAGTGGGATTTTTTCTTTCTCTTTTGTGAAAAAACAGCGAAATATATGTCGAGGACTTCTAGTCAACGTCTTATGACATCTCAGATCGGTTTGCCTTGCACTAGCACGAACCTACGGGTACAACTTTCAACAGCAAACAATCCAGTAACGAGGGGTCTCTGGATAAAACCTCAATTACGAACGTTTCATACCTAAAATATTTAAAAACAGCTACGACCATATCAAATAATAATGTTAATAATGAACACAATAACGACGATAACCATTACATTATCATTATCAAACTAATATCATTACCCTTTTTATAAGAAAAGACAAAAACAGCAACACTGCCGTCAAAATCCAAAAACAAAGATTAACAAATACGTTTCAATAACAATGACAGCAACATTTAATGATAACAATAACAGAACATGGAATAAGTGAGCAACTTGTTTGAGCATTAGCCCTCGAGGTCACACGGTCGACGTCTCTCCCGAAGTTTTATTGGCGATGGAATCAAATTATCGAGTGGTTTGACTGAGGCTGCTGTACCTTAAGAAAAATGGAAAGGGCGAGGGAAGGAGAGGGGGAGGGAGGGAGGTTGAGAGAAGGAGAGGGAAGTAGAGAAGGTAGGGGGGTGAAAGGAGGACATGAGAAAAAGAGATGTGATAAGAGAGAGAGAGGGAGAGAGAGAGAGAGAGAGAGAGAGAGAGAGAGAGAGAGAGAGAGAGAGAGAGAGAGAGAGGGAGAAAGAAAGAGAGGGAGAGAAAGAGATAGAAAGAGAGAAAGAGAGAGAGAGATAGAGATAGAGAGAGAGAGAGAGAGAGAGAGAGAGAGAGAGAGAGAGAGAGAGAGAGAGAGAGAGAGAGAGAGAGAGAGAGTAAGAGAGAGAGAACGCTCGACTGATGTTATTTCAGCGACACTTACAATGGAGAATCCCTCAGCCACTGTCTGATGTCACTCCCTTTCAGACATAATTCGATGCTCTCATGGAGAATGACCCATGGAGACAGCATAACAACATGCCTGTGATACGGGAGAACAACGCATGCCACATGTCGAAGCTCAAGGAATTGACCGTCTTCCCTCGAGACAACATACCTCCTTACCGGATAAGGATACCGGAAGGCGGTCAACACTTGAGACTTGTAATATCCACTCAATTACGGTATCAGTGACCGGTTGCGATGAACGTCATCTCGATTCCTTTTCCCCCTTTATTAGCTCTTCCTTCATTTATTGTTGCCCTTTTTTCCTTTTCCTTTCGTTCCTCTATTTTCACTTTTGTTTCATTTTATGATCTTTAATTTTCTTTCTCTTTTTTTGTTTTTGTTTATTATTTTTTTGTTTCTCTTTGACTTTTCTCTTTTCTTCTTTGTTTTTTTTTTTTTTTTTTTTTTTTAGTTCTTTCTTCTCAGTTATCTCCAGTTTCCATCGCATTTCTTTTCCTTTATCTTTTCCAATTACTTTCTGTTATTTTTTCCTTTTTCTTTTTTCTTCTTCTTCTTCTTCTATTCTTTATGCTCTTTCAGTTGTTTTCCTCTTTCTTCTTATTATCCTCCTCTTGACCCTTTTCCTCCCACCCGCCCCTTTTTTCTTTTGAAGAAAGAAGGGAAAAGATAAAACAAGCGAAAGGAATTACAATGTCCATTTTTATCTCTCTCTAATCTCGTTA
>BOPN01002727.1:136664-139550 GCA_017312705.2 Penaeus japonicus | reverse complement strand
TCAATTTTGTTTTAAATGTATTTAGGTTGGAAATATTTCTAAGAATAAGGAGGATTATCGTTCGACTCGAGCCTTACAAAAGCAAATGAACAGTAACTTAAAATGGCTTCAACTGCTGAAGAACTGATTCGACTCCGATCATCCCTATTGTTATCAGTAATGATATTAGAAGAACACGGATAGCATTTGGTGATTTTCAGGCTTCAGAATAGTCATTGGATATTTTAAACTAAGAACTTAAATTGATTATAGTTGCATCAGTGACAGATTCCTTCTTGATAATAGATTGTACAGATTTTGATGGGATAAAGTGATGATAATATCAATAATAATGATAATAATAATAATGATAATGATAATAGCAAAAATAATAATGATAATAATAACAAAATAGTAATGATAATAATCATATAATGATTATGATGATAATAACAATGACAGTAGTAATAGTGGCAATGATAATGATAACAATATCAATAATGTTAATATTGATAATAACAATGATAATAATAATAGCAATAATAGTAATAACAATAATCATTATAATGGTATGACAAATGATTATCAAATAATAGAGTGTCAATAGGATAATTATGATAACCAAAAAAATAATAATGATAATAATAATGATAATCAAAACAATAATGATAATGACAGCATGATGATTATGATGCTGATGGCGGTAATGATAATAGTAAAGATAATCATTATAATGAAAATACCGTAGCTCATGAAGATAATATCATGATGATAAGAATAGTAGTGATAATAATAGTAGTCATAAAAGTAATAGCAGTAGTGATGATAGTACTGATAATAATGATAACAAAAATGATGATGTTAATGATAATGACCATGATGATAATGATAATAACAATAATATAGTAATAATTATGGTTATGATAATGATAATAATAATAGTAATAATAATAATAATAACAATAAGGATAAGGATTTTGACAATAATAAAAACAATACTGATAATGGTAATAATGAAAATAATGATGATGGTAACAGTAGCAACAACAATAACACCACTAAAGATTAACAACAAATGAAAATAATGATGGTAATAATAATACTGCTATCAAATATGATAACACACATGCACACTTTTTCTTATTCATTATGTACTGTCGTGAACACACTGTGCCTAAATAGCGGGAAACTGCGCAATTAGCCTTAATCTAATAACAATTAGAGCACCTCTGGCGTTTAATTACGTTATCGTAATGGGGTAATTAGAAAATTATGTGTGACGAAGAAAAGTACTTCAAGAATCTTTTTTGCTCTCTCTCTCTCTCTCTCTCTCTCTCTCTCTCTCTCTCTCTCTCTCTCTCTCTCTCTCTCTCTCTCTCTCTCTCTCTCTCTCTCATTATTGAAACTTGAAAATGGCCATAAACACATTTGTATCTTCATCCTCTTCATCATCGTTATATCTATTGTTGCTGTTAATTTCGTTTCCAACATCACAATTTCATTATAATTGCTGCTCTCTTATCATGATTGTTGTTATCACTATTGCTGCCGTAAACATTGTTATTGATATCATCATCATCGTTTCTATTGCTATCATTAACAAGGTAATTTTCTTTTAATTATCATTATTATCACTATTATCGTTATCGTAGCATCACTGCTACTACAATCATAAATAATGACGACAATATTAATAGGGATAATAATAATAATATTTATAAAAATGATAGCAGTAATGTTTATATTAGTGATAACGATAATGATAATAATAATAATAAAATGACGATAATAACGACATTAATGATGGTAATAATGATAATGATAATAATAATGATAATGATGATAATAATAATATTGATAATGATAACAATAATCACCTTTATGATAATGTGTATGAAAGTAATTATGATGATAATGATAATGGTAATAATGATAACGATTATAATTATGATAATGATAATGATTATAATTACAATCATAATGATTATAATTGTAATAATGATGATGATAATAATAATGATATTGATAATAATTATAATAATGAGTATAATAATGATGATAAAAATAGTAATGATAATGATAATAATGATAACAATGATAATGATAGTATTATTATCATTATTGTTATTTAAATCAGTACTATAAATAATGATGATAAAATAACAACAATATCCATGCCGAAGAATATCTTTTTAACACTCCAAAATTGATTCCGCGCCATGGAAAGCAAACCTCAAAAGTAAAAGCAGAATCCGAACGCACGTCGCACACCCGACCTCATCCACTCGCGAGGCGATGCCGTTTCGAGCCACTGAATGGTCTGGGATTTGCTTCATGGCAATCATTATGGACACTTAGGCTGTTTAAGTTTTTCTGTAGGGATTCTATGTATACAGACACACAAACACAGACACACTTATGCACACACGCACACACACACACACACATATACATACATACATGAATACATACATACATATATATATATATATATATATATATATATATATATATATATGTATATATATATATATATATATATATATATATGTATGTATGTATGTATATATATGGAGAGAGAGAAAGAGAGAGAGAGAGAGAGAGAGAGAAAGAGAGAGAAAGAGAGAGAGAGAGAGAGAGAGAGAGAGAGAGAGAGAGAGAGAGAGAGAGAGAGAGAGAGAGAGAGAGAGAGAGAGAGAGAGAGAGAGAGAGGGTCAGAGACAGAGAGAGAGAGAGAGATCTATTTTCTCTGTTTCTTTTTTCGTTTTCATGTTTCGTTTTGTTTCGTCCTCGATATGTCTCTCGGCTTACATAATTCTCCACATCTAGTACACCTTTTCTCTCTGTTCTTGGTCTTATTAGTAAGATGAATATATTACAATGTGTTTGATTAACTAAGTTAAATTC
>BOPN01002727.1:119164-126664 GCA_017312705.2 Penaeus japonicus | reverse complement strand
CCTGCAGGCTTTGGTATTATCTTCCCCGCTCCTATCATTTTTCTTTGTCTCTCTTTCTTCTTTTTTTTCTTTCCTTTTTTCTTTTCTTTTTTTTTATTCTCCATAACATTTATTGTTAAGTCCCGGCTTGGATAGCGCTGCCATAATTTGTAAACACGTCATACCGCAACGCGCGTCTCATGGGAGATCAAAGCTACGTTTCTCGCTTGAAGGAAAAGAAAAAAAACATAGAAAAACAAAGCAACTTAAAAAAAAAGAAAAAAAAAAGAAATGCACTTTCAAAGAGGTATGAGGGATTAAAAAAAACTTATCTTGAAGTCTTAAGCTGGTGCCCCCCCCATTCCCTGAACCCTGCGATAGTCTTGAGACGTTCGGAGGTAAAGCTGTGTCATACGTCTGGCAGCTTTTCCCACTTCCCTCGCGTCTCGCTGAAGATTTATTCAAACGATAGCGGCTGCGGCGGTGCCACATCTCCTCCGAGGATGACTAGCTCCCTTTGATCCTCCAACTTATCGCACACATCCCGATGGTTTATGTGGCAACGAGGCGGCGCTCTTTAATTATACCTCCTGTCTTCTTTCCTCTCTCTCTCTCCCTCCTTTTTTATTCTTTGTTTTAAGGCTAGTAATGGTGTATGATATCTCACGTGGATGTGACGTCAGGGAAGAGTATATTTTTTATTTCACTCTCACACGCCTCGTCAACTCTCTTATACCAGTGCCCATACTTTTATTCTCTCTCTCTCTCTCTCTCTCTCTCTCTCTCTCTCTCTCTCTCTCTCTCTCTCTCTCTCTCTCTCTCTCTCTCTCTCTCTCTCTCTCTCTCTCTTTCTCTCTCACTCGCTCGCTCGCTCTCCCCCCTCTCTCCCTGGTGCTATAAAGTGTTTGTATCAAACATTCAGTTCCTCAATCATACACAACACGGAACCCCAATGAATGAGTGGTATTAAAACAAGATGAAGAGAGAGAGAGAGAGAGAGAGAGAGAGAGAGAGAGAGAGAGAGAGAGAGAGAGAAGGAAAAGAAAAAGAATGGGACTTATAGATCCGTGCCCGAGAGTTTATATTGCCTTGACAAACCTAATGACACGTTTTTCCCTTCCCTTCCCCCCCCTATCTCCCCTCCTATCCCCCTTATCCTCTATTCCCTCCTACCCCCTCCTTTTATTCTCTCTGACCCCCTCCCCTCCTTTCCGCCCGTCCCAGAGAATCGATTTTAATTAGCAAAATTCTAAGTTGGGGAAGGGGAAGAGAGGAGGGGGAGAGGAAGAAAAAGAAAGAAGAGAAGATAGGAGAGGAGAGAGAGAGGACGGGAGGAGGAGGGAGTGAAAAGACGGGAAAAGGAGAAAGAAGGGGAGGAGGAGGAGGAGGAAAAGGAAAATGGATACCAGAAGGATGAAAAGGGGAAGGGAGAGGTGAGCGGGGGAAGGTAGGGGAGGGTAAAAGAGGAAGGAATGAGGAAGAACAAAAGAGGAATAGATAAGAAAGAGAAGAGAAGAGGAGACCTTGGATAAAAGGCTAAAAACAACAAAAACTTTATAGTATGCCTCGGCAAGACGTGGTTTCGAAAAAAACTAATACAAATTAAAAGGAAAAAATCAAGTGGAATACACGTAGAAAATCCACTTCCTCTCTTATCATTCCCTTTCCGTCTCTCTCACCGCCATTATCAAAAAGCGTTACTGTGGATCGTGCGCTTCCACACCTTCATGCGCCCAGAACAAATAGCGCTTCCGGTAATCGTTATTCCCTTTTTATTGTGATCTTAACGGGGATGACCGGGCGAGGAGAGGAAGGGGGGAGGGAGGGGAGAA
Organism: Penaeus japonicus; assembly: GCA_017312705.2. Taxonomy (NCBI): domain Eukaryota; kingdom Metazoa; phylum Arthropoda; class Malacostraca; order Decapoda; family Penaeidae; genus Penaeus; species Penaeus japonicus. Next base: position 124,853 of record BOPN01002727.1, on the reverse strand, counting down.
GGAGGAGGAGGAGAGAGAAAGGGGAAGGAAGAGGGAGGGGGAGGGGAGGGTGATTAATGGAAGAGGAAGGGGGAGGGAAAGGGAGGGAAGAAAAGGGGGAAGAGAGGGAAGGAAGAGGAAGGGGATGGAAGGGGAAGAGGGAAGGGAAGAAAGGAAGAGAGTGGGGGGAAGCAGGAAAGAAGAGGAAGGGGGAGGGAAGGGAAATACGTGGAAGGAGGAGGAGAGGGAAGTGAAATGAATAGAAAGGGATATGGAAGCCAGGAAAGCTGTTTTAGTGATAATTAACGTAATTACTAAATCATTCCCCTGGATGCGGGACCATAGCACGGGACCAATGTTTGATATTTTACATTAACAAAATAAACGTCGAGCTTCGGTCCAATGGCGTGAAAATTCCTTGATCCTACGGCCTTTCCGTTTACAAGCCATCCTTGTCTAAATTTACTTCTTCATTTCGTGTCTCTCATACTCACACACACACACACACACACACACACACACACACACACTTGCCTTTACCCCTGTTTCCTTCTCTCTTTCTCCCTTTTTGTTCGTTTGTCTATTTCCGTCTCTCGCCTATTTTGTCAAATAATGTAAATAAAGGATATATACATACACAATAAAAAAACACAGACTAATGTATTATAATAAAAAAATATGCTAAACATACAAACTTAGGTCGACGAAAAAGTACTAAAGACTGCCTTGAGGAAGAGAAACAGATAAGAAACAGAAATACGTCTCCATGGTGACGCCATTGAGGTCAGGCACGTGTCCACAAGCGCCGTGATTCTCCTTATCAAGAACATGTTAGCCTGAGTGATATCAATGTTATTAACTATAGTGATGATGAAATAAAGATGATGATCATAAAGTCGTAAGGATAGTAGCAATAAGAATAATATTGACCTTAAAAATGACGACGTGTTAATCTACAATTGATGATAATGAAGTTGGTAATGATAATAACAACGTATGAGCGTTTTCCGACTGCTTATCCAGCCTAATCCCAACGAGGCGATATCTGGTTGGCCCTCATCTCTGATTTCCGAGAGCTGGAAATCGTGGATCCATATGGGCGCGATCACCCAGTGGGTGCGACGTCCAATTTAGCTATGGCTACTCAGCGATTCATTGCGCTCTTCTGACAACCTCTGGTCACACGGTCACACGTTTATATCACAAACATGGAATCAGCTACAAGAGGATAAATGGCACTTGTTGCAGCCACTTTGACTCCTACTCCTGCCCAGCAATCCTTGAAAGCTAGAAGGAGACGCATAAACGGTAGCTTTTGCTTAGCAAGACGAAAAAGGGTCAAACGAGGTTCTGTGAAGATACAAATGACGATGCAAATAAGAAATGTTACTTTAACGAATGTCGTATCATGATTCCACATGCATAGATCTTGTGGAATGGAAACGCAGGTGTAATCAAACATCCATTTTTTTGTATAGAGTCTGCTCTTGGGTGTTATAGTGTTACCGATGCTTTTGAGCGCGCGCGTTACGGGTTCACCATTCGGCCGCTCTGGCAACTCTGAGGCGACTGCCACCCCGAGATCGCCCTGCTGGGAGCGACTCAGGTCAGCGGCCGAAAAGCGCTCGCGGGATGTGACTGATGAGATTAATAGTAACAGTAACAATAATGGTAATAAAGATAATAATGACAATAAAGATTATGATGATGATGATAATAATAATGATAATGATAATGATAACTGTAATAACAATAATAATGACAATAATAATGATAGTTATGATAACAATAATAATGATAATTATGGTAACAAAAATGATAATTATGATAACAATAATGATAATTATGATAATAATAATGATAATAATCATAATGATAAAAATGACAATTACAATAATAACAATCCTAACATCATTGATGATATTAATGGTAACAATGATGATAAGAAAAACAATAACAATGGTCAGAAAAACAACGGTAGAATCATGACAACAACAATAATGAAAACAAAATAATAGCAATAATTGTTATTATCATCATTATCAGTATAGAAATAATTATGATAATGATGATAATTATAACAATGATAACATTAGTAATGATGATAATAATAATCAATACTAATGACGCTATTGATGATTACAGTGAAAGTAAAGATAACAATGATAATAACAATAATAATAATAAAACAAACATGGCGATGATGATCCAGAAACACGTTAACCTCAAAACAAACAAACAAGCAAAAAGTCACGAAACTGAAAAGGAAAAACAGAAGAGAAAGAACACGAGAGCAAGACAGCGCAGGAAAAGAAAAGAAGAAAAAATTGCCGTGTTGGGAAAGGTTTTTAGTTCTGTGATTTAGAGGTCTGGTGAAGCGGGGGCTGTCCTGGAATTATTCAAGGGGGGGAGAGGGGAGGAAGGGGTGAAGGGTGGGAAGGAGGAAGGGAGGGTTGGAGGGAGGGAGGGGGGAGGGAGGAAAGAAGGGTTGGAGGGGGGGGGGAAGAGGAAGGGGTGATGAGTGGGAGGGGGGAGGGAGGAAGGAAGGGTTGGAGGGAGGGGGGAGAGAGGAAGGGGTGATAAGTGGGAGGGAGGGAGGGAAGAAGGAAGGGTTGGAGGGAGGGAGGGACGAAGGAAGGGAGGGTTGGAGGGAGGGAAGGAGGAAGGAAGGGAGGATTGGAGGGTTGGAGGGAGGGGTGGAGGAAGGAAGAAAGGGAGGGAGGGAAGGAGGGTTGGAGAAGGGAGGGACGTAAAAGGAAAGTTGGAGGAGAGGAGAGGTAGGGATAGTTGGAGGGAGGGAGGGGAAGAAGGAAGGGTTGGAGGAGAGAGGGAGGGAGGGTTGGAGGGAGGGAGGGAAGAAGGAAGAATTGGAGGGAGGGAGGGTTGGAGGGAGGGAAGAAGGGAGGGTTGGAGGGAGGGAGGAAGGAAGTGTTGGAGGGAGGGAGGAAGGGAGTGTTGGAGGGAGAGAGGAAGGGAGGGAGGGTCGGAGGGAGGGAGGGAGGAAGGGAAGAAGGGAGGGTTAGAGGGGAGGGGGAGGGAGGAAGGGAGGGTTGGAGGGAGGGAGGAAGGGAAGGTTGGAGAGGGGAGAGAGGAAGGAGGATAGAGGGGGAGAGGGAGGAAGGGAAGAAGGGAGGGTTGGAGGGAGGGAGGAAGGGGAAGAAGGAGGGTTGGAGGGAGGGAGGAAGGGAGGGTTGGAGGGAGGGAGGAAGGGAAGAAGGGAGGGTTTGGAAGGGAGGGAGGAAGGAAGGGAGGGTTAGAGGGAGGGAGGAAGGGAAGAAGGGAGGGCTGGAGGGAGGAGGAAGAAGAGAGGGTTGGAGGGAGGGAGGAAGGGAGGGGTTGGAGGGAGGGAGGAAGGAAGGAGGGATTCTGCGAGGAGGGAGGAAGGGAAGAAGGAGGGCTGGGAGGGAGGGAGGAAGGGAAGGTTGGAGGGAGGAGGAAAGGGAGGGGTTGGAGGGAGGGAGGAAGGGAGGGTTGAGAGGGAGGGAGGAAGGGAGGGTTGGAGGAGGGAGGGAGGAAGGGAGGTTGGAGGAGGGAGGAAGGGAGGGTTGGAGGGAGGGAGGGTTGGAGGGAGGGAGGGTTGGAGGGAGGGAGGGTTGGAGGGAGGGAGGGAGGGAGGGAGGAAGGGTTGGAGGGAGGGAGGAAGGGAGGGTTGGAGGGAGGAAGGGAGGGTTGGAGGGAGGGAGAAAGGGAAGGTTGGAGGGAGGGAGAGGGAGGGGTTAGAGGGAGGGAGGAAGGGAAGGTTGGAGGAGAGGGAGGAAAGGGAGGGAGGAAGGGAGGGCTGGAGGGAGGGAGGAAGGAGGTTGGAGGGAAGGGGGGAGGAAGGGGGAAGGTTGGAGGGAGGGAGAAAGGGGAGGGTTGGAGGGAAGAAGGAGGAAGGGAGGGGTTAGGGAGGGAGGAAGGGAAAGAAGGGAGGGCTGGAGGGAGGGAGGAAGGAAAGGTTGGAGGGAGGAAGGGAGGGGTTGGAGGGAGGAAGGGAAGGGTTGGAGAGAGGGAGGGAGGAAGGGAGGGTTGGAGGGAGAGAGGAAGGGAGGGAGGTTGGAGGGAGGGAGGGTTGAAGGAGGAAGGAGGGTTGGAGGGAGGGAGGAAGGAGGGTTGGAGGGAGGGAAGGGAGGGTTGGGGGAGGGAGGAAGGGGAAGAAGGGAGGGGTTGGGGGAGGGAGGAAGGGAGGGTTGGAGGGAGGGAGGAAGGGAAAAGAAGGGAGGGCTGGAGGGAGGGGGAGGAAGGGAAGGTTGGAGAGGAGGGAGAAAGGAGGGTTGGAGGGAGGGAGGGTTGGAGGGAGGGAGGAAGGGAAGAAGGGAGGGTTGGAGGGAGGGAGGAAGGGAGGGTTGGAGGGAGGGAGGAAGGAAGAAGGGAGGGCTGGAGGGAGGGAGGGAGGGAAGGGAAGGTTGGAGGGAGGGAGAAAGGGAAGGTTAAGGAGGAGGGAGGGAGGAAGGAAAGGGAGGGTTAGAGGGAGGGAGGAAGGGGAAAGAAGGGAGGGGGCTGGAGGGAGGGAGGAAGGGAAGGTTGGAGGGAGGGAGGAAGGGAGGGTTGGAGGGGAGGGAGGAAGGGAGGGTTGGAGGGGGAGGGAGGAAGGGAGGGTTGGAGGGGGAGGAAGGGGAGGGTTGGAGGGAGGAGGAAGGAGAGGTTGGAGGAGGGAAGGAAGGGAGGGTTGGAGGGAGGGAGGAAGGGAAGGTTTGGGAGAGGAGAGGGAGGAAGGGAGGGTTGGAGGGAGGGAGGAAGGAAGGGAGGGTTGGAGGGAGGGAGGGAGGGAGGGTTGGAGGGGGAGGGAGGGGGAGGGAGGGAGGGAGGGAGGAAGGGGAGGAAGGGAGGGTTGGAGGGGAAAGGTTGGAGGGAGGGAAGGAAGGAGGGAGGGAGGGAGGGAGGAGGGGGAGGGGGAGGGAGGGAGGGAGAGAGGAAGGGAGGGAGAGGGAGGGAGGGAGGGAGAGAAGGGAAGGGAGGGAGGGAGGGAGGAAGGGAAGGTTGGAGGGAGAGAGGGAAAGGGGAGGGTTGGAGGGAGGGAGGAGGAAGGTTGGAGGGAGGGAGGGAGGGAGGAAGGGAAGGTTGGAGGGAGGGAGGAAGGGGTTGGAGGAGAGGGAAGGGAGGGGAGTGTTGGAGGAGGGAGGGAGGAAGGGAAGGTTGGAGGGGAGAGAGGAAGGGAGAGGTTGGAGGGGAGAGAGAGAGAGGAAGGGAGGGAGGAGGGAGGGGGTTGGAGGGAGAAGAGGAAGGGGAGGAGGGAGGGAGGGAAGGGAAGGTTGGAGGGGAGAGGAAGGAGGGGTTGGAGGGAGGGAGGAGGGAAGGTTGGAGGGAGGGAGGAGGGAGGAAGAGAGGAAGGTTGGAGGGAGGGAGGAAGAGAGGGGTTGGAGGGAGAAGGAAGGAGGGAGGGAGGGAGGGAGGGAGGAAGGGAAGGTTGGAGGGAGAGGAAGGGGAGGGTTGGAGGGAGGGAGGAAGGGAGAAGGTTAGAGGGAGGAGGAAGGAAGAAGGGAGGGTTGGAGGGAGGGAGGAAGGGAGGGTTGGAGGGAGGGAGGGAGGGAGGAAGGGAGGGTGGGAGGGAGGAAGGGAGGGAGGGTTGGAGGGAGAGGAGGGAGGAAGGGAAGGTTGGAGGGGGAGGGAGGGAGGGAGGAAGGGTTGGAGGGAGGGAGGAAGGGAGGGTTGGAGGGAGGGAGGAAGGGAAGGTTGGAGGGAGGGAGGGAGGAAGGAAGGGAGGGTTAGAGGGAGGGAGGAAGGGAAGAAG
>BOPN01002727.1:81664-91664 GCA_017312705.2 Penaeus japonicus | reverse complement strand
TCCTCTGCTGTAAACACGTTGTGGCTGGGCTTGAAGCTAGGTGTCCATGCCTTTCAGCTCAACCTCCTCCCCCCCCCCACCTTCCCTTCCCTTTACCCCCTCTCATCCATACCCCCTCTCTCTCTAAAAAAAAAAAAAAAAAAAAAAAAAAACAGTAAATAAATATATTAAAAAATATGAAAACAAACTCGAGTAAAAAAGAAAAAAACATACAAAAACATGGGCCCGCAAACTCCAATCAAGCAAATATGAAACACCGCCGAAATGGAATTCATGTCGTAATTTGAAAGAAAATTTTTCGATATACGAGGCTGGCAGGTCCTGGTATAAGCGAGGGTCGAGCGGGCCGGGGCGAGGATCCGTAGGGGCGAGATTGGCGCGCTCTGCCCTTACGTTTAATGTTTATCATGACCCTTACGGACAGGGGGACGCCGGGTACAGGGGCTGAGTAATGAGATGGAGCGCGGCTGGAGTTAGCGTGGGGGGTGGGGGGTGGGGGTGGAGGGATGGAGGGAAGGGAAGGAAGGGGGTAAGAAGGAGAGGGAGGGTGGGGAGAAGAAGGTAGGGAGGGAAAAGAGATGGAGGGAAGGGGAGAGGGGGGAAAGAGAGAGAGAGAGAGAGAGAGAGAGAGAGAGAGAGAGAGAGAGAGAGAGAGAGAGAGAGAGAGAGAGAGAGAGAGAGAGAGAGAGAGAGAGAGAGGGAGAGACGGGACGAAAATCGATTCATTTTCCCTTCCTATTTTTTCGTTCGTTCCCCCTCCCTCTCCCCCTAGCCGTAGGCCTGGGCAAATTCTCCACTCCTGGATGGTCTAACCTTAGATCCGCCGTGAGTTCAGCGTAACGAGAAAAAACGTACAGTGACGAATCCTTCTTTGCTCGCTTGTTTGCTTGCCACTACGAAAAATTGAGGTCGAAAACGTAATAATGATCGGTTGATTTCTCTCTCTCCTCTCTTCGCCCTCCTTCCCTCTCGACTCTTCCCCCCCTTCCCTCCTTCTCCCTTCCCCCCCTTTTCTCTCCCTCCCTCCGCCCCTCCCTTCTCTCCTCTGCAAGCCAATTTCGCCCTTAGCGTCGGGGAGCGCGGCTCCGCTCGGCTACCCGTCTCGTATTTTCAGAACGACAATCATTAATGGGTTTTTGTTCTCTTGCTTTTCATTCTTGGGGGTGAGAGAGAGGGTGGGGGAGAAAGGTGATTTTCATCTACGCCCTTTTTTTTCTCTCTCTCAATATATATATATATATATATATATATATATATATATATATATATATATACTCACACACACACACACACACACAAACACACACACACACACACACATACGTATACATTCCCTGTTACAGTTAATAAAGAGAAGGGCGAGACAAGAAGAGAAACGAAGAGAACGAAGATAGAGAGAGAAACAAGAGGAATACAGAGAGAGAAGAATAAGAAGGCCGAAGAAGAGAGAAAATAAGAGCGAAGAGAGAGAGAGAAAAAAAGGAAATTGAATGCTAGCACACCGGCCTTCGATAAAACAGAGCATTTGGCAATTTTCCGTCTAGGTCTGAGAAAATAGGGAGAAGCGTCCGCGGCGGCCATCGCGCGGGGCTGCGACCAACAAGCCACCGGAGAAAATGTCGACCACCAATTTTTATTTTCCATATTCATTTGATTACGCGTTAATTTGCTCTCTGTTTGTCCCGATCTCTCGCCAGGCAGGTCGGGACGCGGAGGGAGAATGCGGCGAGGGTGCGCGTTTTGGCCGCCGCGTTATGTGGACGGTCGCAAAAATCCGGACGAAAAAGAAGTTCTCCCGAAGTTTGGAAACTGCGCGAGAGGATAATCAAACTAGAAATTTTAGTGCCAAGTGAAAACTTTTACACAAAATAATTAAACGCTTTCAGAAAGAGACGAGGAGCAAAAAGAAAGCGCAGACCCTTTCAACTACTTTTCAGAATGCATGTGACATTTTTTCCGACGTGAAAAGGGAGATAATTTTTTATACATACAATTGGTAGTAGTTGGCAACGCTTCTCCGTGTGTGTGTCTCTGTCTCTCTCTCTCTTTCGCTCTCTCTTTCTCTCGCTCTCCAGTCCCTCCCTCATTCCCTCCCCGTACCCCCCCCCCATCCACACGCAAGCAAGAGAATGGCCGCAATTATAATCCACCGCCATTATCACCAGCAATAATAATTGTGTAAGGACAATTACAACCATTAGGAAATATAGAGAGAACGAAAGTGCATCTGTCGCCTTGAATACCCGAAAGGTACCTACGTTCGCCCTCGCCGCAGCGGCAACGTGCAAAGAGCGTTCGCATATGAAGTCTCGGTGGATTAATCCGGCTGCATGACGTCATCACTGCTTCTCCCTTCCTCCCCTCCTCACCCCTCCCTCTTTCCCTCTTTCCTTCCCCCCTCCCCCTCCGCGGAAGCCGATCATTTAAATAAGATGCCTCGCATGGCACCATTACCATTCTTCTATTGCAAAATAGGAGAGGAATGGGACGGGGAAGGTGCGGGGGGGAAGGGCTACGATGTTATGTGTATACGCAATATATATATATATATATATATATATATATATATATATATATATATATATATATATATATATATACATATCTATATATATTTATATATATATACATATATATATATGTATATATATGTGTATATATATGTACATATACACATAAAAATAGATACATGTAGATACGTAGATAGATATTTATACAACATACATATGGGCATACATACAGGCATATATATATTTATATATGTGAGTATGCGAATAAACTAACATAGGCAGCGTATACGAGTGGATCATAGCCCCCCCCCCTCCCCCTCTCGCCATAAACAAGGACATGGGTAGGGGGGGGGGGTAAGAGTGCCTCCACACACACACACACACACAAGTATCACGGTTGAATCAATTTGCAATTTGGCCACCTCGCTTCTCTCTTTCTGTCTGCCTGTTTGTCTGTCTCTCTGTCGGTTTATCTCTCTCTCACTGTTTATCAATCTGTCTCACTTTCTATTTATTTTTCTATCCTTCCTCTTTCTCTCTCTCTCTCTCTCTCTCTCTCTCTCTCTCTCTCTCTCTCTCTACCTCCCTCCTTCTGTTTGTCTGTTTCTCTCACTCTCGGGCGCAATGTGCATATGATGAGCTTGATATGGGACGGGGATTGCGGGGGAGGGTGAGGGGGGGGGGGTGAGAGTGGCTGGGGGATAAGATCGAGTATTCATTTATATGCGTGAATGCGTTTGTGTTGACGTGCGTACGTGTGTCTGTGTATGCCTGTGTATATGTGTCGAGTATATGAGTATCTTTGTATGTTCGCACCTACGCCCGAGTGTGAGAACTGACTATGCAAATCGTGCTTGAGTGCGTGCGTGAAGTTCATGCATCCACTCTCCATACATGTGCGTGGGCGCGTGCGTGCATGGGTTTGCGTAAATCGTACAGTGCCAGTGACGTCACTCACCCGGCCGGCGATGATGTGAACGGAACACGGTGACGCCTTGACCCTGAATTAATAGAGTTGCAGGGGGCAGGGAGGGAGGGGGTGGAGGAGGAAGTAGAGGGGGAGCGCGAGGAGAGGGAGAAGTAGGAACAGGAAGGAGGGAGAGAGGGAGAGGAGAGGGGAGTAGGAATGGAAGGAGAGGAGGGGAGAGGGAGGAAAGGAGGGAGTAGGAACGGGAGGAGGAGGATAGGAGGGAATATGAGTGGGAGGGAGGAGGAAGAGGGGAAGGAGAGGGGAATGTACGTATGGGAGGAGGGGCAAGGGGAGTCGAAGATAGATGAGGGTAAGGGATAGTAGAGGAGTAGGAATGGGAGAGGGAGAAGGGAGGGGGAAGGAAATGGGATGTAAGGTATTCTGTTGTTGATAATAGGAGACAAATACTGCAACTTTTTTTTCATTTTATGCTCCGAATGTGATGATGATGTAAGAGTTATTCGATGTTGAAACCGTAAGTGGCATCAACTCCTGGTTAAAGTTTGATGATCCTCATAAGGGATTAGGAGGGAGTAAGGGAGGGAGAGGGATAGGGAGAAAGGGAGTGAGAGGGGAAGAATTATGATCGGGATATGAAGAGGGAGTAAGGGTTGGAGAGAGGGTGTGAAAGTGGGATATAGATTAGGAGGGAGAAAAAGTGAGACAAAGAGGGAGAAAAAAAATAGGCAGAGGGATTATGGTCAGGATATGGAGAAAGATTAAGGATGGGAGAGGGTAAGGGAGAAAGATTGGGTGAAAATACGGATACGGGGAGGTGGTACAGGGTAAGGGAGAAAGGGGAAGGAAGGAGGTAGAAAAAATGAGAATGTGAGAGAAAGAGAAAGAGAGTAAGAGAGAGGAAGAACATGAGAGAAAGAGAGAGCAGGAGAGAGAGAGAGAGAGAGAGAGAGAGAGAGAGAGAGAGAGAGAGATTCACTGAGATAGACCACCAAACAGATAGATAGATAGACAGAGAGCAAAAGAGGCCGAGAGAGCGTGCGAGCGATAGGCGTGTGTGTGGCAGAGCAGAGAATATTGAGGGGAATAACAATTGAGACATTTTCAGTGTTATTGTTATTGTTGTAGTTTGAACGTGGCGGCAGGCAATTTTGTTTTAGCATTGTTATGGTTCGAACGGCCGTTATATATTTTTGTTGTTATTATTGTCCTGGTTGTCATTATTTTGCGATCATTGTTGCTATTATGGTGGTCGTATTCTGGTCGTTAGATTAATAAGTCTTCGTGACACATGCTAATCTTTGAAAAAAAAAATATTGTTATTATTATTGCTCATTATTCTTTGTTATGATTATGATTATGATTATAGTTATGTTTAACATTATCAGCAATTGCATTGATATTAGTATTAACAGAATTACCATTATCATCATAATAATCATTCTTATCATCTTTGATAATAACAATAATGATTTAGATGGATATAATAAATGCATTATCAATATCATAATCATTATGATTATAAATGCTGACATTGTCCTTATTGTCATTATCATAAACGTCGTTGACTGTTATCATTATTATGAGCAATGATAATAGTAATGATTATTAGTCATCATTGTCATTGTTATTATTATGATTATCATTATATTGTCTAAATGCCATAATTGTTAGACTATTATTATATTATATCATTACCATTATAATTAATAATTATTATCCTTATCGCTATCACCATATCTGTGACTCAGTCTAGTAGCAGTGAAATAAGCTCTCCGTGACCAGACAACCTCGTTTAGAGAAATGAGGTTTGTCAATGGAAAAGGGTCAACCTTGGTGCAGGTGCCCCTGGCCATGGCAGCAAATGACGGGGAGAAGACCGTGTTGCATTTCGGACTGCAAGGTGTGTCGGTCGGGAACAACAACAACGCTCACTTCCTGCAACGTGATATTACAGGAAATAGAACCTGTGATTTCAGGCCTGGTATGGAGTTTTTTTTCCTTTGGTGCCAGCATTTCATCAACACTGAAGAACACCGGGGCATCGCAACACTGAATATCGACTTTGGATGTTCTCCTTGATGAACAATAGAACTCTATATTTAGAGTCTATATAAAAGACAAATTATACAAGGTATTAGGACCAATGCATTTATTACATGCTGCAATGTACCATAAAACTGCCCCTTGCATGGCGTGGCGAGGGCGATGTAAATTTTTCATAATGAATAAAGAACACTTCAGGTAGCTATGACATGCGGTAACAAATAAGGTTGAGATGAATGTAAACATATAGTTATGATTATCCTCAATACTATTGTCATTATTACCATTACAATCTTTATTACTATCATCGGTATTATTGTTTTATATCATCTTATCATCATCAACGTTACTACTGTTATCATCTATAATATTATTACCATTATTAATATTATCCTCATCTTTATCATCTATTATTACCATTATTACTATCCTTATCATTGTAACTGTTATTATTATCATTATTGTCATTATCATCATTATTATCATTTTCATCATTATTATTGTTATTATTACTACTATCACTACTACTATTACCATTATCATTATTAGCAGTGCTACTACAACTGCTACAAGTCCTACTACCGAACGGGTTCGAGTCCTGGCTTTAGTCCGAGGGAAGGATAGACATCCGATCGGGGTATCTATGCCCGATGAAGCAGCAAAGCGAAAAGGCATTCGGCATATTCGTGTGGATTCATATGTTTTCCTTTGTTTTGTTTTCAGTCCAAAGCCCTTCCTAGCCCTGGAATAAAAAGGAGTTCAAGATGTAAAGCCGCCTCATTAGTATGGCTATTCTACATCTTTAATTTCAACCTTAATATTATTACCATTACTGTAGTATCCTCATTTTCATCATTACTATCATTATTATCATTATTGCTAATAGTATAATCATTATTGTTGTTGTTGTAATTATAATAATTATCATTTTTACCATTATCATTATTATCATTATCATAAGCCTCATTATAATAATAATAATAATTATTATTATTATTATTATTATTATCATTATCATCATTCTCATTACAGCATTATATCAATCATCATAATGATCGTTAACATTTTGTGATTAAGAAAGAAATTCCCCGCAGGGCATTTCTTACATCGAGAGCGAAATCCCAACGAAGTTGAAGTTGATCGCCGATAGTGTGATGGCACTGAGTGACACGTTGATTCAAGTCTGACTAGTTTCTGAGGGAATCATCCGGTTCACGTGGCTGATGCACACTCATTATGAGTTTAAATATAATTAGCGTAACAAGAACACCTAGGAGCGTTAACCTCACACACGGACCTTGCTGCAGACTGAAAATACCCTGGTTCTTTTTGTGGTTTGAGTCAGGGAGTTCTCGAGGGTTGCCACATTCCTCCGGTGTCTCTCCCGAAGACACTCGCCCTCCAGAGGGGCACCGCCAGGAAGGGTAGATCACCGGGCGGCCGCCCCATTAGGCTCGAGAACCTCCACTTTGCCAAATTAGTGTTATTATTCATGCTTGCTGCATCGTTGCAAATAAGGATAAGTAGGTAATTGTATCTGTCGTTGTTCTTGCCTGTATTTGGACTAGAGTTAATGGCAAACTTTGTGCCATAAGGATAAAATGCAAGCAAACTACTGTATTTTTAGGTGCGGTTCATGTATAATTGCAAATAACGCAGGAAACAAGAACTGATTGTAATTGTATTATTATGCTGATTGTTTTGTTATTATCATGATGAATTTACTATAATTACCTATATCATGCTACTGTTGTATAGTTTTTATCATTATTCGCATCCTCTTTGTTATCCCTTTGATATTATTTTGTTACTGTTACTGGTAGTAATTATAAAAACTGTTATTATAAAAACATAATGGTAATGTCAACAATGATGATGATATTGATAGTAATAATAATGCCAATGACAATGATAATGAAAATATAATTAATGACGAACACAATAACCATAATGGTCATTAATTAGCATTGTTATCATAATTGTAATGTTAATGATAATATTTTGATGATCCCAATGATAACCATGCTAATCGTAAGGACAATAAAGATGATAACAAGGATCATAATAAACAAATGAAATATAAAACAATGATTGTGATATTGATATTGACGGTTACAATAATCATAATGTTGATAAAAAAAACCCAACTATAACAGTAATAGCAGCAACAACAATATTAACAAAGTTGATAATAACAATGATAACAATAATAATGATATTGATATTAATAGTAATAATGAAATAATGATAATGATTATAATAGTAATAACAACAGTAATAATGATAATAATAATGATAATTGATACTGCTAATAATAATAGTAATAATAATAATAGTAATGATTATAATAATCATGATAATGATAATGATAGTTAAGATCATAACAATGATGATAATGATATTAATGATAAAAGGTAAACACGAAACGACGACAGCTAGATCTTGCTTATGAAGTAGCCTGACACAAGTTCAAGAAGTTCAGTTAACTAAAATGAAGACTTAGAATAATTGCAATTTAGTTTACGAAGAGGCGATTATATGCATTCCTCTTCATAAATGGGTAAAAAAGAGACAAAGAAAAACAATAATTCCATGTACATCCTCTGAATTTAGAAAAAAAAATGTAATTATTAGCAACAACTTATCCTTTCGAAGGCATCCTTTTCTTGTTTCTTTTATAGCTTGTTATGTGTTTTTTTTTTTCAACGGGAGTGAGAAAGAGAGGGGAAGAGATTGTGAAAGATAGAGTGGAAGAGAGTGAGAAAGACAGATGGGAAGGGAGTGAGAAAGGGAGAGAATGAGAGAAGAAAAGAGATAGATAGATAGAAAAATAGTTAGACGGATATATAGATAGAGAGAGTGAAATAAATACATACGAGACAAACAATTAATTCCAATTCTTCAAAGGTTCTGCCAAGACTGATAAGACGAAGCAGGTTTGGAAAAGTAACGATTCGGCAACTGACACATAAACATTGCCTTGATTGTTACAGATCATTTGTTTTTGTTTTCCATTGATCCTCTTTTCATTCGCCTTGTTTCTTTCTATCCATATTCTATCTTTCTTCATCAGGCTATCTATATCATCTATGTGTTTATATCTGTCCACCTGTTTATTTTCCTGCCTTTTCATCTGCTCTGCTCTTGCCTGTCTGCTGTCGCTTGTCCCTTTGTTCCGCTCTCAGATGCTTGTTCAGTTGAGTCCAATAAACAGGACTCTTGGTGGCTCTCACCAGTTCTCGCACTTGAATCTGAGACCATCTTTATAGTTGGTATTTTTTCCACTAATATCTTAGTTTATGAATAAATAAACATTTAAGCTTATATATGCATACAGACATATATATATACATACACACACACACACACACACACACACACACACACACACACATATATATATATATATATATATATATATATATATATATATATATATATATATATATATATATGTATATATATATATATATATACATATATGTATATATATATGTATATTTATAAGTATATATATATATATACACACAAATATATATATATATATATATATACATATATATATATAATATACATACATACATATACATATATATATATATATATATATATATATATATATATATATATATATATATATATATATATATAAACATATATATATATATATATATATATATATATATATATATATATATATATACAAACATATATATATATATATATATATATATATATATATATATATATATACATATATATATATATATATATATATATATATATATATATATATATATATATATATATATATATATATAATATATATATACATATATATACATATATGTATATATATACATATATATATATATATATATATATATATATATATATATATATATATGTATATAGATATATATATATATACATACATATATATATATATATATATATATATATATATATATATATATATATATATATATATATATATATATATACATATACACACATATACAAACATGTTTATATGCATATATATATATATATATATATATATATATATATACACATATACAAACATGTTTATATGCATATATATATATATATATATATATATATATATATATATATATATATATATATATATATATATATATATGTATGTATGTATATATATACTAATATTTATCTTCTTGTTCTCCATCTTTCTTTATTTTTTTCTTACTTTTCAAACGTCCGATTCAATTTTAGTCTGTTTTTTCTTGCTATATCGAATTATTGGACTTAATTGACGACCCGAATATTAAATTGTCCGTCAATCACGAGAGGAACAATTCAATTACTCTTGTAAAATATATAAATTGGTAACCGATCGAGGAATCCGAAATAAAGAATGAAAGAAATATATATATGAGGAAAATTAATAGGGTAAATGAAAAACAAAAAAGGAAGGGAATATGTTGAAGAAAAAGATCTGACTGATGATAACAATAGTTGCAAAAAAAGATTG
>BOPN01002727.1:68461-72124 GCA_017312705.2 Penaeus japonicus | reverse complement strand
ACACATATACATATACATATATACATATATATATATATATATACATATATATATATATATATATATATATATGTATATACATATATATATATATATATACATATATATATATATATATATATATATAGAGATAGATAGATAGATAGATAGATAGATAGATAGATAGATAGATAGATAGATAGATAGATAGATAGATAAATAAATAGATGAATATATATAATAATAACTTATAGTGACAATATCAATGAAAATAAGAGAACAACTACACAGGCGCACAGATGCAGGCACGCACACGCACACGCACACAGCCGCACACACAACTAGAGCCAAGGCCTGAGAAAAGCCCCTTGCGGTGAGCTTTGTGGTGACGCAAGGCTAGCGGTGATGCAAGCACCTGCTCTGGTATTTACTGGTATTTCCTGGTAGCCCTCTTCGCCCCCCCCCCCCCTTTACACCCCTGCCCTCTGGTCCTTCTTCTTCTCTTTCCTTCTTCTTTCTTTTCTCCTTTTCCTTCCTCCTTTCCTTTCTTCTGTTATTTTCTTCTTCTTTCCTTCTTCTATCCCCTCCTTTACCATTTCTTTCTTCCTCCCTTCCCGCCTTTTCCCTGCCCCTCTTTATGCCTTGTACCTTTCTTTTTTGTACTTGCTTCTACCTTCCCTTTCCTCTTCCCCCTCATCACTTATCTTCTTCCTCCCTTAATTGCCTCTCCCTTTCCCCTTCCTAAGCCCCATCCCGTCTGTTCCCCTTTTCCTCTTCATATCCCTCTTTCTTCCCCCACTTTACTTACTCCCTTCGTCTTCTTTCCATCTCTCTTCTTTCATTTTCTTTTCCTTTCCACTCGCCTACGAACCCATCTCTCTCTCTCCTTCTTTCAATATCTCTCCCTCCCTCCCTCCCCCTCTTCGCCATCCCTCTCCTCCAACGCCCTAGCCCCCCTCCCCACCATCTTAACCCCCCTCCCCGGTTCGTCTCTGATAAGAAGAAATTGCTTTTTAAAAATGACTGTTTCTAATCTGTCTGGGCCAATCTGGGAATGATGTGTGTCTTGTCGTTTTTTCCTCGTGGTTGCAAAAGAGAGTTAATCATTTATTTAATCGTTTTTTCTAAATTACTAGTTATTTTTTATGACTTACTACTTATCTTAAATAAAAGAAATAGGAATAGTATAAATAATATATAAAAATAGTTAAGAGTGGTAATTGCAGTGAACAGAACCAAAAAGCTTCATCCGTTTCCAAACATTTGAACGAAGCATTTCGAATTGAAAAAAAATCTGTCGCAGGCAAAAAACTCAATTTAATT
The DNA here is from genome assembly GCA_017312705.2 of Penaeus japonicus. NCBI lineage: Eukaryota > Metazoa > Arthropoda > Malacostraca > Decapoda > Penaeidae > Penaeus > Penaeus japonicus. The sequence goes on along the minus strand of BOPN01002727.1, from coordinate 70,822 downwards.
CATTGGTTTTCGTTCAGCTATTGCTTCGTCCACTGTATTATCATTGGTTTAAGAAGAAAATAGAATAGTGCAAAGTGAATTCAAACTGTGGAGGAATGACAGCAAATGAAGAAAAAGAAGAAAGGAGAAGGAGGTGGAGGAAAAAAGGGGAAACGGGAGAAGGAAGAGTAGAAGATAAGAAGATGAAACGGAGTAGAAAGGGGAGGAAGAGGAGAGAGAATGAGAAAACAATAAGGTAGAGATGTTGACGTAAGAAAAGAGAGAGAAGACAGTGGATCATGAAGTGAACGATGGAAGTGGAAAGAAAAATAGAAAAATTAACCCAGTATAAGACCAGAGATGTAATTAAAAGTATAACGCAGAACTTCAGAACAAACGGCGAATAGAAAAAACGGAGAAAGAGAAAGAAAACAGACAAAGAAACAAAGCAAAATCGAACTCCTAAACCCAGCTTCGAAAACCAATTTGTCTCTGTGGTTCAGACGGCCTCGCTCCGCCATCAAGCTATTTGGAAAACACTAGTGACTTGCAGATTAAAAAAAAGAATCGACTCATATCTTTCTTCAACACGTGGCTATGTTGCAAGCTACGAGTCGCAACTGCAATGTGCAACACTTTCGGGGAATGGGAAGCTCATTGTGTTTGGCTGTACATGGGCACAAGCACGCACGGGAGTGTACACATATTCACGAACACAGAGACTCTCATATAAACACATGCACACACACACACACACACACACACACACACACACACACACACACACACACACACACACACACACACACACACACACACACACATGCACACACACACACACACATACACACACACACGAACGCACGCACGCACGCACACACACACACACACACATACACACACACACACACACACACGCGCGCACACACACACACACACACACACACACACACACACACACACACACACACACACACACACACACACACACACACACACATACATATACATACCCTGAAACGCACACGCACCACACAAAACAAAAACAAAACAAAAACAATTATTCAACAACATATCAAACAAACAAAGGTAGAGATTAATAATCAGATATAAATCGTGTTTTCCGAAGATATTATCTGATAATTAACTGCAAGCAATTAAGGATTATTTATGATTATGAAGCTAATTATCATAGAAATCCTGATTATCTGATTGATAAAAAAAATTCTACTGATTGAGAACCGAACATGAACACTGAACAAAGTTGATTTTTTTTCACTAGATATATCACAATAATGTTCCGGTATTCGTTTATTCATTCATTCATATAATTTACTCATCAAATCGTCGTTTCAATCCATTTATCCATGTAGTTTACTCTCTGGTGTATCAATCCCTCAAACATTTTATTCAGTAACATTTTCATCCAATTTACTCATCCGGACATGAATTATGATTTTTTCTGCTTTTATTTCATATGAATAACTGGTTGTATAATTCACACTATTTCATTTTATTCTTAATACAGAATCATATCCATATTGTTAGTTGTTCATCCAGATGTGTTTTTGTTTATATAAATCTATTTCCATAATTGTCCTTCTTTCTCTTTCTCTCTCTCTCTTTCTCTCTCTCTCTCTCTCATCCTCTCTCTCTCTCTCTCTCTCTCTCTCTCTCTCTTTCTCTCTCTTTCTCCCTCCCTTTCCATGGCTTTGCTCAGGAAATCATGCAAATAAATCTGAGCGAATCTGCATGCCCTTGCGGCATGGAGTTAGGCATTGTTGGTTCACTTGATCATTCTTTGCATATGGTTGCATGATATTGCAACCCCGTATTTTTTTTGTTTTGTTTTTGTCACAATATTCATTTTAACACTAAGAAGGGCAATTTAGCAACGATATCGTCAGTGTTACCTCTTTCTATTATTACTAAATAATTTCTTTAGATACTGTTGTCTTTTCCTTCAATTTACTCTGCACTTTGTACATCTGCAATTTTGGCCTCAAAGTATGTTATTCCTCATAGTAGAATAAATATTGTCCACTAACACGTATATAATATATTTGCCTGTTCTAGAAATTAAACAGGAAGTGGGGCCCAGCTAGCCTTCCCCTCCCCCTTTCCCCCCTGACCCCCTCCCCCGACAACCTTGTTCGTCCCCCCCCCCCTTCCCGACAGCTGAAGACGCTGGCCTTGAGAGAAATGTGCATATGTATGTTTGTGATTTTTTAATGATAACATTGATTTTGTTCTTCCTTTTTTTGTTGTTTTCGAGTACATCTCCCTTATCATCGGGATTCGTGTTGTTAATGCAATATTTTCAATTTTATAACATTGTAGTAATTAATTCTTTATCTTTATCATATTTGTATACGTCGTCGT
>BOPN01002727.1:12500-34560 GCA_017312705.2 Penaeus japonicus | reverse complement strand
AACATTTCCTAAAGTCACGCTACACACACGTTGCTAATACAATGACGCCCTCTATAAAAGACTCATTGGCGCTAATTGACTCGTACCTCCAGCCAGGTGTTCATTTAAGACAAAAAAAAAATCATTGACATAATCTTCCACGCCGTAACACCAAAGCTAGGCCAGCTCTAAACTTAACACACTCTTTCCACGCGGTGAAATAAACCTTAACACACAATCAGAGGAAACATCTGGCAACACCCACCCCTACCCCTACCCCCACACCCCTATCACACAAAGCATTCCCTACAACTCGGTCTCGTTCTGTTGTCTCATCTCTCAAGAGGCATCAATTAAATCAATCTTCATTGACAAGCCAGGCACTCCCTCGCTGCTTCTGCCGTTGCTTCTGCTGCTTCTGCTTCTATCCCCGCTGTTGACTCCCCGCTTCTCAAACCCTTTTCCTCAACTGACGCTGCAACGGAAGAAACGGGTCTCTTGTGCACCTCCAAACAGGATCTGAATCTGTCTACGGGATGCGATCGCCTCATTTCAAATCCCGAACCACACACGTATAGTAGTAGCTGCGTCTATTGAGGACCTGTCCGCTGTGTCTAGTGAATAGCTCGATCACTCGAAGTATTCAATAGCTCGATCTCTCGAACTATTCAATAGCTCGATCTCTTTAATAGCTACGGACACTGAGTTATATCAATGTAATACCGCACACTGGGATAAGTCTGTTGCAACGCAGTGTTATATGTGCAAGTCAACTCATCGCTTCACCTTTAACTAAAATAAAAATTAACATCTATCTTGTAATTCTGTATATTTGAATGTAACAAAAGGTTTATACAGGCTAAGCTGCATTGTCCCCCAGCACACCGATGCTATAAATATAAAAGTGTTAAATTGCCATTTACACTACTATAATCATTAACCATACGCCTTACCTTCATTGTAAACCTAGCACAAGAACTAATTATAAGCATATTCATCAATAGCCAAACTCTTTGTTATGCCTAATCAAGGTAATTATCAAGGTAATTACGACGCAAATTAATGAACGTTTGCTTCTAACGTGTTACTAATTAGGCACCTTTTACCGTGATCTCGTGTTGCATGTCTGATCGCGTGCAATGGCGTGCCTACACTCCCGTTCCCCCCCCCCTCCTCCCCCTCCCCATCACGTTGTAAAAGGCACGGAAGTCAACGTTGCTTTCCCTCCGTGTTCCTCCCCCGTTCTTCCATCTCTCCTTTACTGCCTCCCCCGGTCCGCTAATTCCCCCGCGATTATCATCAACTTAGCCGTATCCCTTGTTATTCCTTCCCCTTAACCCCCCTCTTCTCTTTCTTCGTCTGCTCCATCTCCCCCTCCCCCCCCTTCCCTCTGCCCATGCCCCCGCCTCCGCCCCCGCCCCCGCCCCCGCCCCCCCTCGTTCTCGTGTAGCTTATCGCCCTCCCTCTTAGCCAAACTATTTTCTCCCTCCGGGGCCCCGGTCGCCGTTTGCGAATGCTACTTAAGGCTTTTACTTTTATCGCGTCGGCTGTCTTACGGAACGGCTTTCTTATCGCGTCCGTGTCACTCACGCCCCCCCCCCCCCCCTACCCCCTCTACCCCCTTCTCCCTACCCCCTCGGATACCCCCCCCCCCCTGCTAGAGGCGAGAAAACCTTACCGGAAGGCGTGACTCTTTTCCCAAATCATGGCTATAAAGATTATGTCTTATTGCTCTGTGGAAGACGGCATATATGGTATAGGATATAGATAATCAGTATCTTAAAGATGTTTCTAAGGAAGGGGAGAGAGGGAGAGGGGGAGAGAGGGAGAGAGAGAGAGAAAGAGAGAGAGAGCGAGAGAGAGAGAGAGAGAGAAGGAGAGAGGGCGAGTTAGAAAGAGAGAGAAAGAGAGAAAGAAAGAGAAAAAGAGAGAGAGAGTCAATAACACCACAGCAATCCAATCGGGGGGGGTTCCATGTCTCGCCGCCAGCAGCTCGGTCGGTCGGTGAAACAAGACAGTATATTCCGGAAGCGAAAGAGACCCACAAACAGTCACATTCCTGGCCGGATCGACGTTGAGACCCGTACAGTAACGCGAGCTCTAGTTTACGGCCGGCGCTTCGGTGTTACAGCAGAGTGTGTGTGGTAGTGGAAGGAGGGAGGGGAGGGGGAGGGGGAGGGGGCGCTGTCTTAACCCTCTCGCTCTCTTGGCTCTTCTTCCCTGCGGGTCGAACTAACATAGACTTAACCTTTGGCCTCGTAAGTGTACTATTAACCGATCAACTTGCGGCAGGAGAGTGTAATGAGGAAATATCACCTCTTCCCCGCTAGTGGTAACTATTTGATAGGACTATAAACGGGAAATGATCACTTTTTGCCCGGGAAGTGATCACTTTTTGCCCGGGAAGTGATTACCTTTTGCCCGGGAAGTGATCACTATTTGCCCGGCAAGTGATCACTATTTGCCCGGGAAGTGATCACTTTTTTGCCCGGGAAGTGATCACTATTTGCCCGGGAAGGGATCACTTTTTGACCGGGAAGTGATTACCTTTTGCCAGGGAAGTGATGACTATTTGCCCGGGAAGTTATCACTTTTTGCCCGGGAAGTGATCACTATTTGCCCGGGAAGTGATCACTTTTTGCCCTGGAAGTGATCACTATTTGCCCGGGAAGTGATCACCTTTTGCCCGGGAAGTGATCACTATTTGCCCGCGAAATGATCACTATTTGCCCGGGAAGTGATCACTTTTTGCCCGCGAAATGATCACTATTTGCCCGAGAAGTGATTACCTTTCGGTCCGGTAACGCGATCAACGTTAAGCCGGACAAACGATCATTATCTGACGGGTAAATAATCTCCCTTTTTTTCAACGCTTAAGAAACAATTCTCATCCCTCTGTTTACCTCGAACTTACTTTTTTTCAACCTTAATAGTGTTTTTTTTCCCCAAATTCTAATCTAATGGCCTCAATTCTTCGCCGGTTTGCTATCACGTTTCAACCGCAAAAGACATTCATTAGTATAAACACCGATTCTATCTCGACAACAACGTGTGTGAGTCAAAGTTATTCAACAACAAACAGACATGTTAATTACACACACCGATCTTTTTTCTGACTGAGAGGAAGAAGGAGGAGCAGGAGGAAGAGGAGGAGGAGAAGAAGAAGAAGAAATCGTTCCTGAGAAGACGGGCCAAAATTCCAGAAGTTACGACCGATTGCAATATCAAGTTCTCGTGCAAACGAACTCGCGGCAAAGGGATTCGTCATAGTTACTAAATATTCATTAATGTTCACTTTTTTTTTTGCCAAGAATTATGACACACTTTCGAGGTACTTTATTCTTCGAAAAATGACTCCTCTTCGTCCTCTTAAATCTCCCTTCTCTGTCGGGTTTAAGAGGGCACAGGTGCTGAAGTCCTGTTGATCTATTTCTCTCTCTCTCAATCTCAATCTCTCTCTCTCTCCATCTCCCTCTCTCTCCATCTCCATCTCCCTCTCTCTCCATCTCCCTCTCCCTCTCTCTCTCTTCATCACTCTCCCTCTCCCTCTCTCTCCCTCTTTGTCGGTCTCTCTCCTTCTCATTCTTCCTTCTCTTCATTCCTCTTCTCCCCTCTCCTACCATCTCTCCCCTCCCCTCTCCCTCACACTTTTTAACCAATCCTTCCCCATCATATCTCCCCTTCCCTGGCCTACCCCCTACCCCTCCCCCTACCTACCCTCCCCCCTCCCGCACCCGCCACCGCCGTCGACTCCCTCTCATATTGCTTATTACCGGCGGTTGTTGCATACGATGCATACCAACGAGGAGCGGCGGCAGCGGAGGGCGCGGGGGAAGAGAGAGCCTTGCAACATGACCGAAAACCAATAATGGGGTGCGCGAAATTACCCCGAAAACTGAAACAACAACATGGGTATAGTGAATGCGATGAGGGAGAGATGCGAGAGAGGAAGAGAGAGGGGGGTGACGGAGGGAGAGAGAGAGGGAGGGGGGTGAAACAAGGAGAGATGAGAGATGCGAGAGAGGGAGAGAGAGAGGGGGTGACGGAAGGAGAGAGAGAGGGGGGGTGAAAGAAGGAGAGAGAGAGATGCGAGAAAGGGAAAGAGGGCGGGGGGCGGTGAAGGAGTGAGTGAGAGGAAGGAAGAGGAGAGGACGGTGGGATGGTATGGGAGAGAGGAGAAGGGAGGGGGAAAGGTGGGTGGAGGAGAAGGAGAGATAGAGAGGGGAGGGAGGGAGAAAAAGAGAGAAAGAGAGAGAGAGAGAGAGAGAGAGAGAGAGAGAGAGAGAGAGAGAGAGAGAGAGAGAGAGAGAGAGAGAGAGAGAGAGAGAGAGAGAGGAGAGAAGAGAGAGAGAGAGAGAGAGAGAGAGAGAGAGGAGAGGAAGAGAGCGAAAGAGAAAGAGGAAAGGAAGAGTACGAAAGAGAGAGAGGAAAGGAAGAGAGCGAAAGAGGGAGATGGAGAGGAAGAGGAAGAAACAAGAGCGAGAGAACGCAAAAGACAACCAACAAAACAAAACAAAACAAAAAACAAAAGAAGACATCCAACACAAGAGAAGGAGCGAGAGAGCGAGCGAAAGAGCAAGGGCCCCAAGCCCAGGCCCAGCAAAGTGGTTTAAGTGGCATCTATGGGAATTCCGACAGCTAACAACCCCCCGACAAGTGGAGGAAATTTGTCAGTGTTGGCGCGCGCGTGAACGGTGCAAAGGGTGGGTGGGGCGAGTGTGGGAAAACGCGTTACTCCTGAACGCGGCTTGTGTGAACGCGTGCTCTTGAAGGCGCCTGATAGTCTGGACTGAATGGGACAACTCTCTTAATGGTGATGGTGGTGATTGGCGGGGTGTGGTGTTGGGGATTCGGATTGGTGATAGGTGGTGACTGGTGGTGATAGGTGATTGGATGTGGTGATTGGCGGGGTGTGGTGTTGGGGATTCGGATTGGTGATAGGTGGTGACTGGTGGTGATAGGTGATTGGATGTGGTGATTAGGACTGATGATGATTGGTGGTGATAGTGACCGGTGGCGGTAATGATGATGATGCTGATAAACGATAGATATTGATAACTATAATCATAATAACAACAACATTAATAACGATTATGACAACAATAACAAACACAAATAAATAAATAAACCTACCAAACAGAACTCTTAATACGGATTTCACTCGAGCGAACAACAACAAAAACAACAACATGGTCGCGACAAGTGCAACACATGACAAATTTTGGGGAAATGAACCGCTTATCCGAAAGCAGCCGAATGAACCGGGGTTGCATAAGCGGTTCCATAAAATATCACTTTTAACCGATGTTGACAAAAAGTTGTTTTTTTCTTCAGATTTTTGGGTCAGTCATTCGTTCTGCTTTTATGTCCGTTTTTATGTCTCATTCATATTCTCACTCTTAGTCTCCTTCCTCCTTCTACCTCTTCTCCCTCTCCTTCTCTCCCTCCCTCCTTTCCCTCCCTCTCCACTACTTTTTTCTTTCTTTCTCTCCTTCCTTCCCTCTCTCTCTCTCTCTCTCTCTCTCTCTCTCTCTCTCTCTCTCTCTCTCTCTCTCTCTCTCTCTCTCTCTCTCTCTCTCTCTATCTCTCTCTCTCTCTCTTTGTCTTTCTCTCTCTCTTTCCCTCTCTCCCCATTCATATCTGTCACTCTCTCTATTCCCTCTGCCATATTCGCGCAAGCAATAAATCCATCGACCGAACTGAATAGAATGCCCATAAAACATTTTCGAACAGCGATACGACAAACTTCTTTATATTCTTCTCCCCTTCCCTCTCCCCCTTCCTTCCATCATATTCCTTATCTTCCCACCGCCTTCTTTCTCTCTCGCTCCTCATCTCCTTCCCTCTCCGACTCTTCATCTACTCCCATCCCCTGGAGTTGAAGGGAGAGAGGGAGAGAGGGAGAGAGGAAGGAAGGGAGGAAGGGAGGGAGGGAGGGAGGGAGGGAGAGAAAGAGATAGATAGATAGATAGATAGATAGATAGATAGATAGATAGATAGAGAGAGAGAGAAAGAGAGAGAGAGAGAAAGAGAGAGACGAAACGAGGTTAGAGACAGAGACAGAGACAAACGAGGAAAGAAACAGAGAGACGGAGACGAAACGAGGAAAGAGACAGACAGAGAGAGAAGAAGAGGACGAAATGAGCCGGTGAACAGAGGGCGAAAGGAGAGGAGGGTAGAGGAGAGGGAAGGGCGGGGAGGAGGGGAGGGGAGAGGGAAGGGCGGGGAGGTAGTGTCACTCTGGAACAATACTGACGGCTCTGTTGACAAGCGAGGATGGACTTAATTAATACAACTTTCCACGAGTCATGTTTGGTTTTAATAACTAAGGCGAGGGAGGGTGAGGGCGAGAGGAGAGAGGGGAGAGAGGGGAGAGAGGGGAGAGAGGGGAGAGAGGGGAGGAATAACGAGAGACGAGAGGAAAGCTGGTACACGGAGGAAGAGGGAAGAGGAGAGAAAGAAGAAGAAGAAAAAGAAGAAGGAGAAGAAGAAGAAGAAAATAATAATAATAATAATAATAATAATAAGAAGAAGAAGAGGCAGAAGAAGAAGAGAGAGAAGAGAAGATAGTATAGGGGGAGAGAAACGAAAGAGGAGAGGAGAAGAGAGGAGACAAAGAGAAGAGAGGAAAGGAGGAAAAGGAGAACGGAAAGAGAGAGGGGAGATAACATGATGGAAGAAGGGAAATGAATGAGGAGAGAGAGAAAGAGAGAGAGAGAGAGACAGAGAGACAGAGAGAGAGAGAGAGAGAGAGAGAGAGAGAGAGAGAGAGAGAGAGAGAGAGAGGGGGGGGGGGTGGAAAGGGAAGACCTATGACGATGATGAGTGGAATTGCCAAACTCCTCTCACAACGGAAACTATTTCAGTTGGAACTGTTTGCACACTGTTAGAAGAGAGAGAGGGGTGGGGGGAGAGAGGGAGGGGAGAGAGAGGAGAGAGGGAAGAGGGGAAATGGGGGAGAGAGGGAGAAGAGGGGAGAGGGGAAATGGGGGAGAGAGGGGAAATGGGGGAGAGGTGAGAGAGGGAGAAGAGGGAAGAGGGAAGAGGTGAGAGGGGAGAGAGAGGGAAGAGGGAGAAGAGGGGAGAGGGGGAAGAGGGAAGAGGGAGAAAAGGGGAGAGAGGGGAGAGAGGGGGAAGAGGGGAGAGGGAGAAGAGGGGAGAGAAGGAGAAGAGGTGAGAGAGGGAGAAGAGGGAAGAGGGGAGAGAGAGGAGAGGGAGAAGAGGGGAGAGAGGGAGAAGAGGGGAGATAGGGAGAAGAGGGGAGAGAGGGAGAAGAGGGGAGAGAGGGAAGAGGGGAGAGGGGGAGAAGAGGGGAGAGAGGGAGAATAGGGAAAAGGGAAGAGGGGAGAGAGGGGGAAGAGGGGAGAGAGGGGGGAGTAAGAAGAGGGGAGAGGGAGAAGAGGGTAGAGGAGAGAGGGGGAAGAGGGGAGAAGAGGGGGAAGAGGGGAGAGACGGAGAAGAGGGGAAAGACGGAGAAGAGGAGAAAGGGAGAAGAGGGGAGAAGAGTGGGAAGAAGGAAGGGGAAGAGGGGGAGCCGTCAACGAGAGCGACCTGGCGTTGAGTGGTGCCTCCGAAGCTTCAGGGAATGAAAGGAAAATAACCATAACGGCGGGAATGATGCCGATTCAGAAAGTGTGTCGAAGTACATGAATCCAACATATAAGTAGATAGACAGACATACAGATAGACATATATGACTACATTTATAGATGGCTACACAGACACACACACACAAACATACACACTAATAGATAAATAGATACAGACATACACAAAAAAAAGAGAAAAGGGAAGAGGATGAGATAGACAGATAGATAGATAAAGAGAGAGAGAGAGAGAGAGAGAGAGAGAGAGAGAGAGAGAGAGAGAGAGAGAGAGAGAGAGAGAGAGAGAGAGAGAGAGAGAGAGAGAGAGAGAGAGAGAGAGAGAGAGAGAGAGAGAGAGAGAGAGAGAGAGAGAGAGAGAGAGAGAGAGAGAGAGAGAGAGAGAGAAAGAAAGAGAGAAAGAGAGAGAGAGAGAGAGAGAAAGAGAAAGAGAAAGAGAAAGAGAAAGAGAGAGATAGAGAAGAGCAGTGGGTTGCACGGTCGTTTTCATTAAAATGCAAATAGAGCAGTGCAATGTCTTAATGAGGCGTGTCACCCAGGATACACCGGGGCTGAAACATGAACGCTACTGTTGCCACTTTTTCTTTTATTTTTATTTTATTTTTTTATTTTTATTTTTTATCTTTTTATTTCTATCTATTACTTTTTTTTATTTGTTTTGCTCTTTTTCTTTTTTTTTCTATTTTGCAGAACGTAATTGAAGTTAGTTCTGGTTACACTTCCCCTCTCGTGTTTCTGGATAATCATTATAAATAAACAAATAAATAAATAAGAAGAGTATCTTGGAAATATAATCAAATATGGTACGAGGGTTGGTTAAATATTGTATTTTCGATTTACCGTCAACTCAATAAAAGAAAAATAAATAAAGAAAAAAAAGAACTTGTCTGTAAGATCACTGTCGGCGACGTTGGATCGCTCACAAGGCCACGCCCACTCCCAAAACCACGCCCATCCCCATATGTGTTCGCACGTGTCTCTTAATCATACAATATTTGCATAGTGAAGTGTCCATGACTATTAGTATATCACACCGCTGGTGATATTACGTCTCTCTCTGTCTCTGTTTGTGTTGGTCTGTCTTTCTGTCTGTCTGTTTCTCTCTCTAGTCTCCTCTCTCTTTTCTTTTCTCTTCTCTTCTCTTCTCTCCTCTTCTATCTCTCTCTCTCTCTCTCTTTTTCTCTCTCCTCTTTTTCCCTCTCTTTTCACTCCTTTTTCTCTCTCTCTCTTCTCTCCTCTTTCTCTCTCTCTTCTCTCCTCTTTTTTTCTCTCTCTCTTCTCCTCTTTTTCTCTCTCTCTTCTCTCCTCTTTTTCTCTCTCTCTCTTCTCTCCTCTTTTTCTCTCTCTCTCTTCTCTCCTCTTTTTCTCTCTCTCTTCTCTCCTCTTTTTTTCTCTCTCTTCTCTCCTCTTTTTCTCTCCTCTCCTCTCCTCTCCTCTTCTTCTCGCTCTTCCTTTTTCTCTCTCTCTCTTCTCTCCTCTTTTTCTCTCTCTCTCTTCTCTCCTCTTTTTCTCTCCTCTCCTCTCCTCTCCTCTTCTTCTCGCTCTTCTTTTTTTCTCTCTTCTATATATCTATCTCGCTCTCTCTTTTTCTCTCTCCTTTTTTTCTCTCTCTTCTTTCTCTCCCTCTCTTCTTCTCTCTCTTCTTCTCTCTCTTCTCTCTACATATATGCAAGTCCCGAGTTTCCTTCATCATTTGTATATGAAGGAAACGAGGTCATATTCTACACAGGTACATAATTTAACCGTTGTATTTACCTGTCATGTGTGTTATGATTGATGTAGTTAAAGGGAAACGCCCAGTTCCAACAAATAAAATAATAATAATAATGATAATAATACATAATGCACTAACTAAATGCAATAAATAAATAAAGTAAAAATATAGTAAAAAATCAAGCCAAATCAAAAAAATAAAAAAATAAAAGTAAATAAGTCTCAGACATATTAATCAGCAACAAAGAAAAATATCCTAAAAGCAAGTCTCAGAATCAAAGCAACTCAATGCAAAGCGAATCAATAAAAGAAACAAAGCCATTTGTGCTGATAAGGTCGGCCACAACTCGAGGATGTAAATAGTGTTACGTGTATCGGCCAGACAGGCGGGCAGGCAGGCAGGTGGGCAGACAGACACACACGCGCACCAGCTGCCAAGGTATGACATCAGTCAGCTGGGCACGGGCGAGGCCAACATGCCAATGCAGGGCAGAGCAGGACAGAGCAGGACGCGGAAGGGTAGGCCAGGTGGGGGAGAGGGCTGAGTTTCTTAAGCTTGGTTATGTCACCTATGAAAAGGGCAAGGCAGGGTAGGGTAGGGTAGGCGGTGGGGACTAGGTGGTGGTGGTGGTGATGCCTTCGCATTACAGTTTGCCAGCTTGATGATGATGATAATAGTGATGATAATAGTGATGATAATAGTAATTATATCAATAATAATAATAATAATAATAACAATAATAAAAACAATAACAATAATAATAACAATAACAATAATAACAAAAACAATAATAATACACTAACAATAGCAATAATAGTAACAACAACAACAATAATAATAACAATAATAATAATAACATAAATACCAATAACAATAATAATAACATAAATAACAATAACAATAGCAATAATAATAACAAATAACAAATAATAATAATAATACTGAGTCACAACAGCCCAAGGCAGAGCCGAGCAGGTAATAATGTCAACACAGGGCAGAGCGAGGCAAGATAGGCCGGCCGGGCTAGGCTAGGCGGTGGCGACTGCGTGCGGTATGCGTGCGTGCTTGGAAGCGAGACCACATCAAGCCGCCCTGCCTTCAAGGTCGCCGCCGCTGCTTGCTTGCATGCTTGGGTCTCCTGGCTGCACGACGCTCGGGGCGCACCTTCTCCGCACACGTGTCGGGGAGGCTTGGGGTGCGAGGACAGGATGGCTGGGGGGAGAGGAGGAGGAGGAGGAGGAGGAGGAGGAGGAGGAGGAGGAGGAGGAGGAGGAGGAGGAGGAGGAGGAGGAGGAGGAGGAGGAGGAGGAGGAGGGTGGAGAAGAAGGAGGAAGGAGGAGAGATGATGATGAAGGAGGAGGGAAAGATGATGATGAAGGGAAAGAAGGAAGAAAAATGAAGTTGAAGACGGACAAGACAAAATAAGAAGTAGTAAATGACAATGATGGAAGTGAATATCATACATACATACATACATACACATACGTACATACATACATACATACATAAACAGACACACACACACTAGTACAAACATATAACCAGCAAGTGAGCAGAAACCCCTCACCGGGCTGAGCGAAACAAACAAACAAAACAAAACAAAACAAAAAAGTGACGACACCAAAGCCACATCCAAGTCCTACCAAGCGTCTTTTTTTAAAATTTCCTTTGCTTCTCTTACTCCTTTTCTTTTTTAGCTGTTCTCCCCACTCCCCCTCCCCCACACTCCCCCTCCCTCCCTCATGCAAGTCAAATCCTACTTTCCTTGAGCCTGTCTCCGAAGCATAGCTGAGCCGTTACTCAGACACCTTAAGGCTTCTTACTTACTGACCCTCAAGGTGCTGAGTCACTGCTTGCAGGCGTGCGACTCTGACGAGTGAACAGCTGTTGTTGTTGTTGTTGTTGTTGTTTTTCTTTTTTTCCTTTCCTTTCTTTTTTTGAAGGTGCTGCTGACCCTCTCATTCTCTCAACATTAATGGCTTTCTTACTTCTACTTACGATACTATTTTGTTTTTATCCAAAATGAAGTGATTTAGTATTACTTTTTAGCTCTCTTCCTTGATATATATATATTTTTTCCTAATTTTTCGACTCTTGTTGCTATTGCATTTCTCTTTTTGTTATCGACTACCGATCAATCCTAATATTATCAACCCTGCCCCCAGGCTTTTCTTTCTCTCTCTTTCTCTCTTTCTCTTTCTCTTTCTCTCTCCCTTCCTCTCCCTCCCCTCCACCCTCTCCCTCTCTCCCTTCCCCTTCCCCCTCCCACCCCCTTCCAGTACCTTAATCCCCAGTAGCAACCTATCCCACAGTAGCCCCATTGCCTTGCATTGCATTGTTGAAATCACCTCTCCCCCCCCTGTATTGCAACCGACGTTCATGTTGCGTCTCGGGGCTGTTTACCTCCTCATTTTCGCGTCAAGAGGAGGAAATGTGACGCACGGTATCATTACGCGGAATGGACGGTTGGTTTAACGCTGTAGTCGGTCTTGGGGCTGACGTGTGCGTCCTGGGGGTGTGGATGTGCTGTAGGTCGGTTCAGAGAGGGAGAGGGAGGAAGGGAGGAGGAGGTGAGGGGGAGGGGGAGAGGGGGAAAGGGAGGTGAGGGAGGGGGAGGGAGAGGGGGAGGGAGAGGGATGGGGAGGGGGTGAGGGAGAGGGAGAAAGGGATAGGGATGGGGATGGGGATGGGGATGGGGATGGGGATGGGGAGGGGAGAGAGAGAGAGAGAGAGAGAGAGAGAGAGAGAGAGAGAGAGAGAGAGAGAGAGAGAGAGGGAGGGAGATAGGGATGGGGAGGGAGAGGGAGAATAAATAAGAGAGGCTATGGAGAAGGGAATAAAAGAAATGGAAAAGGAAAAAAAGGGGAAAAAGATCAACCTAATATAAAAGGGAGGGTGAACAAAATGCATTAGCAGATTTTATCTACGTAAAATAATTGGATAAATCTCGAGGAAGTCTTAATAAGCCCCCCCCTTTCCCTCCCTTTCCCTCCTCTTCCCTCCCTTTCCATCGCTCGCCATTTCCCCCACCCCCCACCCCACAACCCTCTCCTCTCCTCCCCACCCCTCGACCAAACTCAGCCCATTCCCATTCCACGGTGGTAGTGACAGCGATGGTGGCAATGGTGGAAGTGACGGCGACGATGAAGATAGTAGCAGCGGTGATGGTGGCAGTGGCGGCGGTGACAACGACGGTGGCAGAAGCAGCGGTGACAACGACGGTGGCAGAAGCAGCGGTGACAACGACGGTGGCAGAAGTAGCGGTGACAACGACGGTGGCAGAAGCAGCGGTGACAACGGCGGTGGCAGAAGCAGCGGTGACAACGACGGTGGCAGAAGTAGCGGTGACAACGGCGGTGGCAGAGGTGGCCTTGCGCTAAGAGCCCCGGTGCGCCAGGTGTGTCGTCCGGCCGGCCACGCTGGGCATCATCACCTTTGGCACTTTTTCGCTCGAGTTCCAGGTATGCGCGCCTTGCTTATTCGCTCGCTTGCAGTCGCAATACTTTCATAGTGAATGTTACACGTCTTATGCAAATGAATGCTTTAAAAAAACTGAGCGCATATAAATGAAATAAACACTTCGTAAAAAAAAAAAATCAAATCGTCGTATAATAAATCAATAACTTCAGAAATACACGAAAGCTTCGTATGGAAATAAAGAACAATAAACAATTTTCTTAAAACCAGAAGCAAATATCTTGTAAACAAAACCAAAGATATAAAACACGCACATGGACTACCACACAACCCCACAACCACCATTCCTAATAACCCACTTACACACACACACACACACACACACACCCACACAACCATTCCTAGTGACAGACTCTAACACACTTACACACACACACACACACACACACACACACACACACACACACACACACCTAAAACACATTAAAAAATAAAATAAAACAATAAAAAATACAAAAAAAAAAATCTCTCCACATAATTCAATCCACACTTGATTTTGCCGAGTACAAGTTCCTCTTTCTCGACATCATTAATCTGATACACGAGACATAATAAAAGCAATAAAAAGCCACAATTGCTTCCTGGAACGTACATCATACCTGTCGACCCAGATTGTCTCATAATACAATCAAGGGGGAAATACGTGGGAAAAAACAGACACAATTTAGACGGATATTCATCAACGGAAATCAATTATCTCTGTCATGAACAATAGCAACAAGAATTATTTCAACCTAAAATAGAATGTGAACGAGAATATGCAAAAAAATGAATTTAAATATTGAGATTTGTGATGAAATTGTCTTGTAAATTTCTGTCGTCAGTTTCTTGTAAAGAATTGTAAGTAAAAGAAGAGAAAGAGAAGGAGAAAGAGAGAGAGAGAGAGAGAGAGAGAGAGAGAGAGAGAGAGAGAGAGAGAGAGAGAGAGAGAGAGAGAGAGAGAGAGAGAGAGAGAGAGAGAGAGGAGAGAGACAGAGAGAGAGAGAGAGAGAGAGAGAGAGAGAGAGAGAGAGAGAGAGAGAGAGAGAGAGAGAGAGAGAGAGAGAGAGAGAGAGAGAGAGAGAGAGAGAGAGAGAGAGAGAGAGAGAGAGAGAGAGAGAGAGAGAGAGAGAGAGAGAGAGAGAGAGAGAGAGAAAGAGAGACAGAGAAAGAGAGAGAGAGAGAGAGAGAGAAGGAGAGAGAGAGAGAGAGAGAGAGAGAGAGAGAGAGAGAGAGAGAGAGAGAGAGAGAGAGAGAGAGAGAGAGAGAGAGAGAGAGAGAGAGAGAGAGAGAGAGAGAGAGAGAGAGAGAGAGAGAGAGAGAGAGAGAGAGAGAGAGAGAGAGAGAGAGAGAGAGAGAGAGAGAGAGAGAGAGAGAGAGAGAGAAAGAGAGAGAGAGACAGAGAAAGAGAGAGAGAGAGAGAGAGAGAGAGAGAGAGAGAAGAGAGAGAGAGAGAGAGAGAGAGAGAGAGAGAGAGAGAGAGAGAGAGAGAGAGAGAGAGATAAAGAGAGAGAAAGATAAAGAGAGAGAAAGATGCAGAAAGAGAGAAAGAAAGAAAGAGAGAGAAAGAGAAAGAAAGAGAAAGAGAAAGAAAGAGAGAAAAAAAGAGAAAGAAAGAGAGAAAAACAGAGAAAAACAGAGCCAGATAATCAAAGAAACAAACCAAAGAAACAAAACCAGCGACAAAAAAAAAACAAAAAACAAACCCAAAGACCAAGATAAGAACCCGAGCGCCTATCTGTCCTCTCCGCCCGATGCCTGTGGTTGCGCGACGTCGGTGTCCGCCTAACCGCCGGATCTATGGCGATTACGCCCGACAACGACTCGGGACACGGCGCCCATTTTTAAGGCTTTTTAAAAGTCTCCCATTGAATGTTTTTTTTTTTTTCAGTCTCTGTTTTTTTTTTTTATTAGTTTTCTTTGTTTTTTAGTTTGGTTCGTATTTTTAGTATAAATAGCAAAACTTATTTTTTTTTAGAGTTTTTATTTCTGGACATTTTTTCTTAATCAACCAACGGAGACTCAAACCTGGACTACACACACAAAAAAAAGGGAAAAAAATACTGAAAAATGATTTGAAAAACGAGGCACTAATTACAGCAACCCATAAAATACCCAACCCTTCACCAAAGAAGAGATATAATAATAAAAAGAAACGACGATTTAACCCGAAAATACCATCAATACGCCAACCAAAAATGAAAATTAATTACCACAATTACACTAATTAACCCCATATACTCCAAAGCCATCACCGAGGAAGGCATAAATGAGAAAATAATGAAAACTGAAATAAACGCAAATAAATGAGGAATAGAAAAAAAGGCAAATAACCCCCAAGAAAAGAAAAGAAAAAAAAACGGGAATAAACAAACACAAACCCATATTTTCTCCTTACCCCTTCGCTAAAGGACCGACAAATGGAAAAAAAAAAACGATTCAACCCCCCAAAAAAAATATCTAAGAAAAAGCAGTCGACTAAAAAAAATAATAAAAAATAAAAAAATAAAAAAAATAAAAAAAAGGACAATTAACCCGAATACCGCAAATACAGTAATTAACCCGTAATACCCCTAACCCATTTGCCAAAGGCCCGTACATCCCTTACAGCCTCGCAGGACCCCATCCATCAAGAGGAAAAGGAGGCACAAAGCTACCTGTCGATGGGGGGGGAAGGAGGGAGGGAGAGAAGGAGAGGAGGGAGGGAGAGAAGGAGGGAGGGAGGGAGGGTGAGAGGGAGGGAGGGAAGGTAGGGGAGGGTTAGAGGGGTGGGAGGGAGGGAAGGAAGGTAGGGAGGGAAGGAGGGAGGGAGGGAGGGAGGGGAGGAAGGGAGGGTGGGAGGGAGGGAGGGAGGGAGGGTGAGAGGGTGAGAGGGTGGGAGGGAGGGAAGGACGATGGGAAGGGAAGGGAGGGAGGGAGGGAGGCAGGGAGGGAGGGAGGGAGGAAGGGAAGGGAGGGAGGAAGGGAAGGAGGGAGAAAGAAAGAATATGAGAGCAAAGATAGGTAGGTAGGTAGGTAGGTAGAGAGAGCGAGAGAGAGAGAGAGAGGGAGAGAGAGAGAGAGAGAGAGGGAGAGAGAGAGAGAGAGAGAGAGAGAGGGAGGGAGGGAGGGAGGGAGGGAGAGAGAGAGAGAGAGAGAGAGAGAGAGAGAGAGAGAGAGAGAGAGAGAGAGAGAGAGAGAGAGAGAGCGAGAGAGAGAGAGAGAGATCCCTGACTATCTCGCCTTTAACGAGTGTGAGGACTCCAGGCTCACTCCGGGGTACATACTCGGGCATACTTCTGGCGACGGATCACACGAGATCAGGGAGTAAGGAGGGACGAGGGGGAAGGGAGGGAGGGAGGGAGGGAGGGAGGGAGAGGAAGGGAGGGAGGAAGGGAAGGAGGGAGAAAGAAAGAATATGAGAGCAAAGATAGGTAGGTAGGTAGGTAGGTAGAGAGAGCGAGAGAGAGAGAGAGAGGGAGAGAGAGAGAGAGAGAGAGAGAGAGAGAGAGAGAGAGAGAGAGAGAGAGAGAGAGAGAGAGAGAGAAAGACAGAGAGAGAGAGAGAGAAAGACAGAGAAAAAGAGAAAGAAAGAAAGAGAGAAAGAGAAAGACAGAGAGAGATCAAGAAAAACAAAGAGAAAGAGAAAGAAAAACAGAGAGAAAGACAAAGAAAGAAAGACAGACAGACAGAAAGAAAGACAGAAAGAAAGAGAACGATACAAAGAGTGAGAGAAAGCAAAAGGACCTCTCCAACGCCCTCATCATCACCCTCGCTCTCCTCCGTCCTCACCTCAAGACAAATCCCGAGACATTCCACCTCCTCCCCGCGCGAGTGTCGACCAAGCGCTCGTTAGAGAAAGAAATCAGCCAATTTATTTATCCTCGAAATCAAGACTTGGGGTGGGGTGGGGTAGGGTGGAGGGGAGGAGGGAGGGGAGGGAGGGGTGGGGTGGGGTGGGGAGGAATGGGAGGGGGTGGGGAGGGTGGAGGAGGGGGAGGTGGGAGGGGGAGGGGAAGGGGATGAGGGGAGGGGAGTAGGGGAGGGGTGGGGTGGGGATAGGAGGGGAGGGGATTGGAGGGGAAGGAAGGGGAGGTGTGGGGTGGGGAGGAGGGTAGAGAGCGAGAGGAAGGGAGTGTGAGAGGAATGGAAAGAAGAGAAGGGTTAAAATAAGAGAACAGAAAGGACGAGCGGGGAAAAGGTAGGAATAGAAAGGAAGGGAAGAGGAAAGAAACGAGAAAAAAAAAGACGAAACAAGAGGAGGAGACGAAGGAAAATAGGAAAAGAAAAAAAAGAAAAAAGAAAAAAGAGCTAACAGGAGAAGTACAGGAAAGAAATAAAGAGGGGGACGATAGCAAAGGAGGGGAGATATTTCAGCAGCGCCAGCTAGGCCCCCCTGATGCTGTTCTGGTGATGAAATTCTTAAAAAAAGGAAAACACTCCTGATCGGGTCAGGCCACCGAGCCTATGTGGGGAATTCGGGAGATGGATGCCCTTGGAGTTTATGCTGTATTTCGTTTGTCAATAATTATAATAATAATAATAATTATAATAATAATAATAATAACAAAATACACCAAATGATGATAATGATAATAGTAACAGTAATAATTATATTAATAATGATAATAACTTATACTCAATAATAATGATAATGACCTGCAATCAATGATAATGATCATAATAATAACTGATATTAAATAATAATAATAATAATAATAATAATAATAATAATAACATTTCCATTTCCTTCCCACCCCCTTCCCTCCCCTTTACCCCCTCGTCCCTTCCTCCTCCTTCCCATACCCTCTCCCTCACCCACCCACCCACCCATCAACCCCACCCCACCCCCCTCTCTCGACACACGATACCAGAGAACCTTGAAGTCGGACCCGAAGACACTCAAGAAAACAAGCGAAGCAAGGTCAACGCTACGAATTCTACGTGTCCAGAAAAAAATAAATACGACAATAGAGACGAAGTTAAGATGGAATAAATAGAATGAGGATATTAAGGACGAATTCTACGAGTCAAAAGAGACGAAAAAAATGAAAAAGGGAGGAACACAGGGAGGAGGCCTTGGAACACAGCGCGAGGGGGAAATGGAGAGAGAAAGAGAAAAAGTGAGAGAGAGAGAGGGAGAGAGGAGGAGAGGGAGGGAGAGAGGGAGAGGGAGAGGGAGAGAGAGAGAGAGAGAGAGAGAGAGAGAGAGAGAGAGAGAGAGAGAGAGAGAGAGAGAGAGAGAGAGAGAATCAGAGAGAAAGAGAATAATTAGAGAGAAAAAAACAAGAGAGAAAAGGAACCAGAGAGAACCAGTAAGAAAGAGAGAAAGACGTCAGAGAGACAGAAAGAGAAAAAGAAGGTAAGAAACAGACAAGAAGAAGAGAAACAGACCGAGAGAAGCGCGTTGTCTGTCAAATATTTGCCGTCCTATTTACTCTCAGAAAAAAAAGAGAAAGAAAAAAATTGAACGTCATTCCCCTTAAATGGCAGAGGGACAGGCGTGTGTGCATTACTTCGGAAAATAGATAAGGGAAGATGTCGATTTCCTTTGATGATGATAGTGGTGGTGATGATGGTGGTGATAATGATGGAAATGTTGATGATAGTGATAATGATGGCGGTGATAACGTTGATAATGGATATAGGGACGATTAAAAATAATCATGATAATAATATTAACAACTATTAAACCATTTGTCTCATTTTTAAATATATCATTACTATAATTAATAAACAACTTCTATAATAATGCTGCTACCAATAACTACAACTAAAGCTATACATCAAATAATTACACAATAATGATCACATAAGGACAGCATCAATATTCAGATGAAGAACTAATTATTATTATGATAAATACTCAAGAGGATACCGTTGCTATCAATCAGTCAATAATAACAATAATAATACTATCATTATCCCTATCATCATCATTATCATTATTATAATAATCATTATCTTCATCACCATTATTGAAATTACTTTATCATTATCATCGTTCACTAAATTATCGGTCACCAAAACTTTAATACAGAAACAACAATACAAACAAAAAACAACAAACCCAAAATAAGAAACCATACTGAACCCCCCTCACCCCCATCATCCCTCACCCCCTCACCCCCTCACCCCCCCTCATCAAATCCCTCCCCCCCCTTCAAGGAAAATTTTTCCCCTCGAGCCGAAATTAACCCAAAAATATAAGACTTTCCTAAGTTGATCAAACTCGTATCGCGTTGCAATTGTGTATCCTCAAGCCACTGGCATAGCATCTCAAACCGCGGGAGATTGCAGGGGGGACGGGGAGGGGGAGGGGGAGGGGGAAGACGATATTGCAGAGACATTGCTTAAAATATTGCAAAAAAAAAAAAGGAAAACCTCATTTGATAGCACGCCTTGGAAATTAAAAGCCCGAGGGAGTTAGACTTTCTCTCGTCGGGAATAATAGGGATTGGAATCGAGAGATTGGGGAGAGAGATTTCGAAAGGGCGATTGGAGGGGAGGGGGGCGATTGGTAGAGGGGGGAGGGGGAATGCAGGGGGGTGTTGAGCATCATCATGATGATAATGGTGGCGTTTGTGGTAATGGTGATGGTTGTAATAGGGGTGATGGCAATTGTTTTGTGGTGATGCTCGTGATGATTATGATGTTGGATGTGGTGCGGCTGATGATCGTGGTGATGATGGTGGAAGTGATGATGACAATGTTAATGGTGATGAATAGGAAGGTTGCTGTACTGAGGATAACTAATAATGGTAGATGTTATGGTGGTGATGGTAAACATGACAATGGTAGCATTAATGGTTTTAACAAAACAATAATACCAACAACAAAAAAATAACCACCATCACCACCACAGCACCACACCAAACCCACACAACCACCCACCCACCCACCTCTCTCTCAGCAACCACACACACCCACCCCAACCACCCACCGACCCACCAAACACTCACCACACACTCAATCACCCGTCTCTTACCTGGTTGGGCATCGGGGTGGGTGGCTGAGCGGTTGACCGGAAGTGTCACGTGACCACATGCCACACCTTCACGCCTCTTGACCTCGCATAACCCGATGGCACGGACGATGAGGTTATTTCAGTGATTGAGGTTCTTTGGTGATGAGGTGGTGATGAGCTGGTGATGATGTTTCTCTATTTCTTGTTTTTTTGTTTTGTTTTCTCTCTCTCTTTCAGCTTTTTTGTTGTTTGTTTTTCGATTTTTAAGTTCTGTTTTATCTTTTTCTGATGTCGTTTTGTTTTTGTTTTCTGTTGTTGTTGTTTTCTGTTATTGTTCTTTGGTTCTCTCCACCCCTTTCTTTTCTTCTTTCTTTTATTTTTTATTTTTGGTCTGTTCTTAAACTCTGGGTGGAAATTTCCTCCTCCGTTTCTTGTTATTATATAGATTTCTTTCTGTTATCAATATTCTCTTTTATTCTTTTACGGTTTACCCGTTTCATAATATAAATATACATCTGACTGCTCCCTCTCCCTATCTCCCTCTCTCTCTCTTCTTCTTCTTCTTCTTCTTCTTCTTCTTCTTCTTCTTCTTCTTCTTCTTCTTCTTCTTCTTCTTCTTCTTCTTCTTCTTCTTCTTCTTCTTCTTCTTCTCTCCCTCCCTCCCTCCCTCCCTCCATCCCTCTCTCTCTCTCTCTCTCTCTCTCTCTCTCTCTCTCTCTCTCTCTCTCTCTCTCTCTCTCTCCCTCTCCCTCTGTCCCTTTCCCTTATCCTCTCTCCCTCTCTCATTCGAAATTTCCCCCCTCCCCTTTGCGCATCCAAGAACGCCAAAGAACAACTCCCTGAAGAACACCACGAAGAACAGGAATTAGTCCCCCTAACCCCTCGAGTGCCACCGAACGGAAGTTGTTCTTTTGCACTAATTCGATCCGTTCTCCAGTCGACTTTCTCCCGCAATCACCTCCATAACGCGCGACAAAGAACGTTTTTTTTTCATCCACTCACACCTTGAGGTATCTTGCTTTCATGCTCTCTGTCTGTCAGTCTGTCTTGTTCTTTCTTTCGATTTTGATTTCGACCTCGATCTCAATCTCTCTCTCTCTCTCTCTTTCTTTCGACGCCTCTCTCTCTTCTTCTTCTTCTTCTTCTTCTTCTTCTTCTTCTTCTTCTTCTTCTTCTTCTTCTTCTTCTTCTTCTTCTTCTTCTTCTTCTTCTTCTTCTTCTTCTTCTTCCTTTCTTTCTTTCTTTCAATCTGTCTTCTTGCTCTCTCTCCCTCTTTCTCTTTCTCTTCCTCACTCACCTACTTACCTACCTCTACCTACCTACCTGCCTGTCTGCCTGCCTGCCTGCCTGCCTGCCTGCCTGCCTGCCTGCCTGCCTGCCTGCCTGCCTGCCTGTCTGCCTTCCCCTTCCTCCTTTTCTTCCCCCTTCCTACCTTCCTTCCTCTCACTTTCTTCCTTTTATCCCCCTCTCGCACTCTTTCTCACATTACCTTTTATGCTTGTTTTCTTCATTAATTAAAACTCCATCCTTTCTTATTTTCGTCATTCTCCACTTCCTGCCTTTTTCTCCTTCGCCCATTCCCCCTTTCTTTATCGCTCCCTCTCTCTTATATTTTCTCCTTCTATTCCTTTCCATTTTCTAGTACCTCTGACACTTTCCCTCTCTCTATCTCTATCTCCCTTTTCATTTTCATTTTCATTTTCCTTTCCTTCTCCTTTCCTTCTCCCTCTCTCCTCCCCCTCACCATCCCTCGCCTCTCTCTCTCTCTCAAACAAGTTTCACGTTACCCCTTCAATTGAAAAAAAAAGAAAAACAAGAAAAAAACAAAACATGCTTCACACCATCTGCTCTGCATGGCGCCTGTACCCCCCTCACCCCCCCCCCACCCACACACCCACATGCTCTCCCTTGCCCTGCAGCGCTGTTCGCAAACCCCTTAATTTGCATGCCACAGTACGCCGGGTTAAAGACACTCATTATCTGCATTTAAATCCGTAACGGTTTTTTTTTTCTCCTTCTCCTTCTTCACTATCTCACGCCGTAACCGAAACCATGATGTATATATTTTTAAAAGTTATATTTTCTCTCTCGTTTTTTTTTATCCATTATTAGCATTGTCATTTCGTACATCATTCGCGTAGGAAAAACATCGTCCTTTCGCGGATGAAATAAAAATCCAGTTTGTCTTTTTGATCACTATTAATTCACTAACACTGGGAGATTCTCGTCCCGTTTTCGTAACGCCTTAAAAACCTCACAGTCACGATCTCACATTCCGTGTAAGCTGTTCAGCAAAGTTTGTCAACGTTTCACTCTCGAAATAGTTCGTGACGACCACGAAACGACCAGACTATCCGACAT
>BOPN01002727.1:2500-7500 GCA_017312705.2 Penaeus japonicus | reverse complement strand
AGTAAATGATATGATACAAACAAACAAACAAAAAAAATCAACAAAAAACTAACCACTCCATTAACCCCCATAAATAAAAACTAAACAAAATAACCATAACCTAAGCATAATCAAGTAAATATACAAAATAAAATCAATAAAACAATTGTAAACAAATAACAAAGCCCTGATGTCACCTGGGCGCCGAGGGATAAGGCAAGACAGGCATACAAAGGCATTCACACACACACACACACACACACACACACTCCCTGGGCGATGCTAGCTGGCCACATTTCCTTGCAGCTCTGCAACATGCGGTCACTTGGAGGTGAATCGCGGCGCAGGTGATGCGACAGGGCGTGGGCGGCGCAACAACAAGACACACACACACACATACATACACACATACACACACACACGGGCGCGCGGGCGGGCGGGCACTAGGCCACTTGGGCGATGGGGGGGGAGGGGGGCGGTGCATGCATTAACCTTTGAGACGAGGATATAGTACAAGGTTTTCTTCGCTGTTCGTGTCTGCTCTTGTTTGTTTACCTTTTCTGTCTGGCTTGGCTTTCGCTGCTGTGTCTGGCGCGGTTCTTTCTTTCGTTTTATTTTTATTTTTGATCTGTCTGTTTGTCTGTGGTGCGTTCTTTTTCTTTTTACTTTTAATCATCTATGTGTGTGTCTGTATGTCTGTATGTCTGCTCTCTCCCTCTCCCTCTACCTCCCTCATTCCTTCCTCCCCTCTCTTCTCTCTCCCCTCCCTCCCTCCGTCCCCCCTCCTGCCTTTTTCCCTCCGTCCCCCCTCCCTCCTTCCCTCCCTCCCTCCTCCCTCCCTCCCACCCTCCTTCCTTCCTTCCTTCCCTCCCTCCCTCCCTCCCTCCCTCCCTCCCTCCCTCCCTCTCTCCCTCCCCTCCTTTCCACCAATATGTAGTGCCTACATAAGAACAAGAAATTCTCCGTAAAATGATGCAATGGGTCACCCCTACGTGACAGCCATTAGCGTGGAGTGCCAAAATATGTGTTTGTGTGTGTGTGTGTGTGTATGTCTTTGCGTGTGTGTATGTCTATGCATGTGTGTGTAAAACTATTCAAGTCAAAAAACAAATCACAAAAATAATAAACAGACAAATCAAAAGCAAAACAAAACAAAACTCAAAAGAGAACGAAACAAACAAACAAACAAACAAACACAAAACCACAGCAGAGCCATAAATCCACAACCCAAACACCGTGACCTTGATAAAGTGGTTCACACCCGCCCCTTAGCAAGAAGCAAGACCTTGCAACATGGCCCAGCTGTACAAACATGCAAGCAGCGGTGGTCAGCATGCAACCTGTCACACGAGAAGAGACCGATCCAGACACCGGACGGTCCGATAGACACTTCAACCCAACAACAAAAATGCAGAGATGATTGCGCATTGCATGTTGCAGAGCTTGTCTGTCACGATGAATGGGGCAACTGATAGCAACAGGGCGACCCTTTAAATTTAGTAAGGTGTTGGGAATTTCGGGTGGTGATGGTGGTGGTGATGGTGGTGGTGATGATGATGGTGATGATGATGATGATGATGATGGTGAGTATGATGGTGATGGTGAGTATGACGGTGATGATAATGATGATGACGATGATAAGTAGTGATAATAATGTTAAGAACAACAATAATAATACTGACAAAAAATATTAGATCAGCATCGTTAATACAAGAAGCACCAATCTTTCAATGCTTACGCCTACAAACACATCGAAATAATACCACGTACATTTCCCACCACGCTTATTTTCAATATCGACTCACTTAGCAGACCAATTAGACTTACAACGAGCTAAAAAAAAAAAAAAAAAAAAAAAAAAAAAAAAAAAAAAAAAAAAAAAAAAAAAAAAAAAATCAGCCATTGGTCTGAAAATTCTGATGATGCTGAAAATGCTGACTTGCGTTCTGAGCGCTGTAGAACACTAAAAAGAATGCTGTTTCAGTTGATGTGACACACCGAAGGAATGTTGAAGGTTTGGGAGCTGTGAACTACAAAACATGTTTGTTTATTGGTTGCTGTAAATGTACGGAGATAAATAAATACAGCGGTAGAAATAGATAACATGAGAGGGAGATAAGGAGAGAGGGAGGGTGGGGGAGGAAGAAAAAGAGGGAGAGAGAGAGAGAGAATGAGAAAGAACGAAAAGAAAGCGAGAAAGAGGGAGAAAGAAATAAAAGAACGCGAGAAAGAGGGAGAAAGAAAGAAAAAAAAGAGAGGAAGAGGGAGAAAGAAAGAAAGAAAAGAAAGCGAGGAAGAGGGAGAAAGAAAGAAAAGAAAACGTGGAAGAGGGAGAAAGAAATAAAAGAACGCGAGAAAGAGGGAGAAAGAAAGAAAAGAAAGCAAGAAATAGGGAGAAAGAAAGAAAAGAAAGCGAGGAAGAGGGAAAAAGAAAAAAAAAAAAAAGCGAGGAAGAGGGAGAAAAAAAGAAAAGAAACCGAGAAAGAGGGAGAAACAAAGAAAGAAAGAAAGACACACAGAGCAAGAAAAGAAAAGAAAAGAAAAGAAGAGACTCTTCTAACTCACAAGCCAAAGGAACCATGTGACTTGCCTTCGTAAGATCTGCTACATCACTGAGACGAAGCTTATTTTTAGGCGTCCTCAAGAAACCAGAAGGAGAAAGAAGAAGGGTGGGAGGGGGATGGGAGGAGGGTAGGAAGAGGAGGACGATGGAGGATGGAGGAAGGAGTAAGCGGGGAAGGGAGGAAGAGGATAGGGGAAGGAGGGAGGGGGGTAGGAAGAGGATGGAGGAAGGAGGTAGGAGTAATCGGGGAAGGGAGGAAGAGGATGGGGGAAGGAGGGAGGGGGGTAGGAGGGAGAAGGGAGGGAGAACGAGCATGGGGGAAGTAGGCAGAAGGGAGGGAGGGAGAAAGAAGAAGGGTGGGAGGGGGAGGGTAAGAGGAGGAGGACGATGGAGGATGGAGGAAGGAGGAAGGAGTAAGAGGGGAAGGGAGGAAGAGGATGGAGGATGGAGTAAGAGGGGAAGGGAGGAAGAGGAGGAGGACGATGGAGGAAGGAGAAAGAAGAAGGGGGGGGGGGGGGGGGTAAGAGGAGGAGGACGATGGAGGATGGAGGAAGGAGGAAGGAGTAAGAGGGGAAGGGAGGAAGAGGATGGAGGATGGAGTAAGAGGGGAAGGGAGGAAGAGGAGGAGGACGATGGAGGAAGGAGAAAGAAGAAGGGTGGGAGGGGGAGGGGAGGACGATGGAGGAAGGAGGAAGGGAGGAAGGGAGGAAGAGGATGGGGGAAAGGAGGGAGAAGGGAGGGAGGGAAAACGAGGATGGGGGGAGGAGGGAGAGGGAGGAAGGAAGAAAGATGGGGGAAGGGAGGAATAGGAGGAAAGGGGGGTAAGGCGGGTGGGAGGAAGAGGAAGGGCGAAGGGGGAAGGGAAGAAAAGGAAAAGGGAGGAGGAGGAAAAGAAAAGGGGAAAGAAGAGTGGTAAAGAAGAAGGAATAGGGGCAGGGGAAGGTAATAGATGAGAGAAGGAGGAGAAGGAAGGGAGTGGGGATAAAAAATAAGGCGGAGGAAGGAGGCGAGGGAGAGTAATGGCGTGTGTCCTATTATAGTGGTGATGACTTCATTAGTGTGGTGTCTTCAAGAGAACGGAAAGCGAAAGAGGGAGAAATGGAAGAGGGAGGAAGAAACGAGGGAGAAGGAGGAATGAAGGAAGGAGAGAGGTTGAAGGAAAGAGAAAAATGATGATGATGATGATGATGATAATGACGATGACTGATGATGATGATGAGAATAATGATGATGACGACGATGATAATAATGACTGATGATGGTGGTGATGATGATAATAATGACGATGACGACGACGACGACGACGATGATGATGGCGATGACGTTGATGATGATAATAATGATGATTGATGACGATGACGATGACAATTGCAATGACGATGATGATGATAATGATGATGACGATGATGACTACGACGTCGGCGTGGTGTTCGCCAGTGTGGGTGTCAACAAAGCCGGCTCCCTCGACCGGAATTTTAATCATCTGATGTTATCGAATGAGCCCTTGTTACGCCCCGACCGGACTGATTAGTTCCTGGCGCTCTGACGTAATAGCGGTCAGACACGCTCTTGTAAATTACGTAATTAGTGTAACGCTTTAGCGAGTTACGCGATGGCTCTCGATACATATATTATCCGTAAGGGCCATCTTGATTCTTGCAAAGCGAGGAGGGTTGGTTGTGTGTGACTGTGATTGTGATTGTGATTGTGATTGTGAGAGAGTGAGTGAGTGAGTGAGTGCGAGTGTGTATGTTAGTGGTGAGTGTGTGAGTGAATGAGTGAGTGAGTGAGTGAGTGAGTGAGTGAGTGAGTGAGTGAGTGAGTGAGTGAGTGAGTGAGTGAGTGAGTGTGTGAGTGAGTGAGTGAGTGAGTGTGAGTGAGTGACTTAGTGGTGAGTGAGTGATTGAGTGAGTGTGTATGTCCCTGTGCATTCTTGCGTATGCATGTGCATGTGTTCGCATACGTCTATATGTGCATATCGCGCATCCACCTGCACACAAACACACACCTTCGCCCTGCCCCCCCCCCCCCCTAAGCACCCCCCATGAGAAAGTGCCGCTCATTCCCTCCCAGGAACGTCACGTCACACTATTTATACAATCACCAAGACGTCAACAAGTCTGCCATCTCCTGCTGTAGCCAGCATCCACTTCTCTCTCTCGCTCTCTCTCTCTCTCTTTCTCTCTCACTCTCTCTCATTCACAAGCCTCGTCTCGTAGCATTGTTATGCGTCGTGAAATGCCCTCTTCCCCCCTTCCCCCTTCCCCCTCTCTCTCCCTCCATCTACTCCCCCTTCCCCCCCTCTTCCTCTCTCTCCCTCCATCCACTCCCCCCTACCCCTACCCCTCCCCCTCTCTCTCCCTCCCTCCACTCCCCCTACCCCTCCCCCCTCTCTCTCCCTCCATCCACTCCCCCTCCCCCCCTCTCTCTCTCCCTCCCTCCACTCCCCCTACCCCTA
>BOPN01002726.1:180830-183330 GCA_017312705.2 Penaeus japonicus | reverse complement strand
GTATTTGATTGTTTACTTGTGCTTACTTCTGTTTTTATTTTTTGTTTGTTTGTCTGTTCACTCATGTATTTGTTTATTTATATATTTGTTTGTCTGTTAGGTTAATTAACTGATTGTCCGACTTATTGCATTTTTTAGCTGTTTATGTATGAATTCGCATATTTACTTATGCATATCTAACTTTTCTGTTTACTCTTAGATTAGTATATTTATCGGTATTTATCAGATTCCTCATTCTCTCTTCATTTACAAATCAAGTTTTAGCTCTTTGTCATCTCTCATTCGATGCGGATTTAAATAGCAAACCCAGTTATCGATTTAATCTCTTTTTTTAAGTCTGCAACGTTGAAATTGCTGATGTCAACGGCTTGTTTGATTCTCGCATTCATTGATCAAATCATGAATGAAAGTCGTATAGAAAGAAGAAAACAAAAATACAACTTAAAAGGAAGATTAAAAAAAAAGGAAAAAAAAGGAAAAAAAAGGAAAAAAAGGAAAAGAAATCGAGGAGCCCCAAGCGGTTTTTGCTTGAGTGACTCCCAATTTGGAAAGGCGCTGTTCGGTGGCTCGTGTTCAGCCTCCACGCGGATTCCAGCGAACGCGTAGGCTGGCTCGTGTGCACCTGAAGCGCCCGGCTACAAAGACAATACATTTCCCAAACAGTTGTTCGACCTGGTGTTCCGAGAAGGCCGTGTTAATCTCAGACTTCCAAACCATTGTTCTTACCTACAGATGGCCGGTAATTCACCAATGGCGTCGGGGCTGGCCTGGCGAAAGGCCTCGGCATCGGTGATTGTGCCCCCTTCCTCCTCCTCCTCCCCTCCCTCCTTCCCTCCCCTTATCTTCTCCTCCTCCTCCATCTCCTCCTAACCCCTCCCTCCCCCTCATCCTCCTCCAAACCCCTTCCCTCGCCTCCTCCTCCGAACCCCTTTCCTTCCCTCCCTCCTCCTCCTATTCTTCTTCTTCTTCTTCTTCCTCCTCCTCCTCCTCCTCCTCCTCTTCTTCTCTTCTTCTTCCTCCTCCTCCTCCTCCTCCTCCTCCTCTTCCTCCTCCTCTTCTTCTTCTTCTTCTTCTTCTTCCTCCTCCTTCTTCCTCCTCCTCCTCCTCCTCCTCCTCCTCCTCCTCCTCCTCCTCCTCCTCCTCCTCCCCTTCCCCCTCCCCCTTCGTCCTCCCCACCCCCTCCTGAGACCTCAGATCGATGCTACCGAGAAGAGACCATGGCGGGCCGGAGAGAGGGAGAGAACATAAACCTTTTCAGCGGCCGAGCAAGGGGAGACTTTCCTAGAACGTGGCCCGCCGTCCTAGAAGTACTAACTCTCGATTCCCTACCCTCGCTCGGCTCCCAAAGGGCGGCGAGGGACGAGATCTGTGCGTCCTGGCGCTGCAGCGGCGACCGGGTGCTAGCGGAGGGGGGGAGGGGGAGAGACAAAGAGGGGGAGGGGCGAGGTTTGTGTGGCTCTTTCTCTCTTTCTCTCTCTCTGATTTTTTTGCTCTCACTTTCTCTCTCTGTTTGATTCTTTTGCTCTCTCCTTCTCTCTCTCTCTCTCTCTCTCTCTCTCTCTCTCTCTCTCTCTCTCTCTCTCTCTCTCTCTCTCTCTCTCTCTCTCTCTCTCTCTCTCTCTCTCCCTCTCCTCCTCATCTCTTTCCTTCCTTCCCTTTCTTTCACTTTCCCCTCTCTTTCTCTCCACGTTTCCCTTCTTTCCTTCTCCCTCCCTTCCACCCCCTTTCCCATGCCATTACACCCTCCCTCCCTTACCCCCCATTTTTCTCTTTCTCTTCATCCCCCCTTCGCTCCCTTCCTTCCTCTCTCCTTTCCTCCCCTGCCCCCCCCCCCTTCCCTTCTCCCCCAACAGTATCTTAGTGTTGCTTTTTGTCCTTTGCTCTGTCATTCTATTTTTATGTGTGTGTTTACAACTCCACGTGTGTGTGTAATGTATGTAATTATGTATGTGCGTTTCCATGTGCGTTTGTGTGTGTGTTTGTGTGTGTGTGTGTGTGTTTGTGTGTGTGTGTGTGTGTGTGTGTGTGTGTGTGTGTGTGTGTGTGTGTGTGCGTGTGTGTGTGTGTGTGTGTGTGTGTGCGTGTGTGTGTGCGTGTGTGCGCGCGCGTGTGTGTGTTTGTTTGTTTGTCATATGTATGTACCTTGTGAAGATTTTTTTTCTGGAGAAACAGCATGTAAATTCATAACCACTGAGAGAAAATCGTGGACGTCGCGCTTTCTACGAGCACTGCAACCCGTTGAGAGAAAACGGCCGCTGATTTGTTTTTGTTTGTTTACGTAACACTTTCAATCAGTGAAGTCCCCCCCCACCACCACCACCGCCACTCTCTCCTTCCGTAAACACCCCACACTATAAGTAGTTAGAAATCATCATTGTTAATAATAATAATAATAAAATCTCAAGACAATTGAAAAAAAAGAAAAAATTGAAAAGAAAAGAAATGAGCGACTGAGAAATGACCGACTGAGATCACATCCATACCATTTTTTTCTTAATGG
>BOPN01002726.1:173330-175830 GCA_017312705.2 Penaeus japonicus | reverse complement strand
ATCATGATCATTATGATAATAACAATGATGTTTATCATTATCATCATCATCATTATTATCATCATCATCATCCTTATAATTACTATTGTTATTATCATTATTATTATAAGTATCATTGCTATTTTTGTTATCATTATAACCATCCGTATCATTTTCGTTATTGATGTTATTATCATTATCATTATCAGCATTGGAATGATGATAATGATGATCCTAATAATAATAATCATTATTAAGAGCATTATCACTATTATTGTTAGTTATCAATGTTATTGTTATATTATTGTCTTTATCTTTATTGTCATAAGTATTATTATTGTTATATTCCTCATTATCATTATTCTCGTTATTACTGTCATTATATATTATTATTAAGGATATTATTACTAATATCATTATAATTATTGTTATTATCTTTATTATTGTTACTATTATCATCTTTATTAACATTATCGTTATTATCATGATTATCACCACAACTGCTATTATCACTACTACAACTATCATTATCATTTTTATTACTATTTTTTATCATCATTACTATTATCATTTAGGTACTGTTATTATCAAATTTGTGTTGATATCATTGTTATTAATATTGTGATTACTATCATTACTATTGATATTACCATTAATATCATCATAATCATCACCATTATCATTCTTGTCATTGTTATCATCATTATTAATTTTATCATTATTGCTATCATACTCATTTTTGTTATTGTTATGATTATCACCATCAGAGTAATGAAAATGACAATAGTGACTATCACCACTAATATCAGTATCATTATCACTTTTACTACTGCTATAGTCCTCATCACTATCATCATCTTTATCATCATCAACATCATCACCATTATCATTTCCATCATCACTATCATTATCGTCAACCATATCACTGTCACCATCATAATCATCAACATTAAAAGCATCAAAGGATCAAAGAACGAGGATAACCATACCGATGATAATGATAAGGATGAATATAATGATAATGATCATTATAGTCTTAATCCTCATCCTCATCACCATCATCACCATAATCGTCATCATCAAGATCAAAATCGTCATCATCATCATCACCATCATCATTCTCATCATAATCGTCATCATCATCACCATCCTCATCATCATCACCATCATCACCATCATCATTATTACCATCATCATCAATCATCATCACTATTTTTTAGAACTATCGTTGATTTACCTTTCTTCTTATTGTCATTAGTATTATCGTCATTATCATAATTATTATAAATTTTGTTGTTGTTGTTTTAATGATTATTATTATTATTGATATGATCATTCTTATCATTATTATTATTTCGTTCATCATTATCATTATTGTTATTGATTTTTTTAAATCATTATAATCAGTGTGAGTTCGGGCCTTACAGTCAGATCATTATTATCACCTTTATTATCATTGTTATCAATATTATCATCATCATCCCTATGGTTATCATGACTTGTTGATAATATTATCATTATTATTATTATCGTTATAATAGTTGCTTTAAAGTTTAATATGTTTGATACATTTTTTTTTAAATCATGACATATTTTTTTTTTTTTTTTTTTTTTTTTTTTTTTTTTTTGGTCGTTCAAAGATTAAGTTTAAGTTACTGCATTTTCTTTATCATTTTAAGAGGAAAATCCGTATCATCTGTATTTTGTTTATATCTTGTTGTTATTGTTTGTTTTGTGTTTTATTGATATGCTTTCTCTTATTCATATTTCAAGTCGTATTTTCAAACGAGTATTCAAACCAAAATGAAAAACTCTGACGTCATCAGTGTAAACAGCTGTTGTTTTTTTCTCTCGAACAATAAAGAAAAACGGTCAGACAGCCAACAAATTTGTCTGTTTACAAAGGCCCTTCCTGGATATATATTGCATCGGCTGGGTTGCGATATTTGTCAACTTAGGCCAACGAAATGGACGACCACGATAGATAAAAGTTGAGTTCCGATTGAAGGCCATTTCCCTTGCATATAAGCTGGACGTGATCAAAGGACATTTTTTCTTTTTTTTAATAACCGATGCATTTTGATCTAACTTGGATGAATCTCCTTTCCCTTTTATTCCTTTTACGTGTAACTCTTATCCAAAATTCTAAACAGGAAGTCTGACTGATCAACTTTTTTCTCTCTCTTATTCTAACTTTAGCTTCTAGATTTACGAATTCTTCTGACTTCTGTTTTTACCTTTCTTTACAATGTTCTAAAGCATTTCTCAATTATTTTATTATAAGTATTTGAAGTATAGCAAGGCTAAATACACACGTACAGATGAAACAAGTCCCCATCCTAGGAACACTTAAGGGGTTTTGACTTTATAAAAGTATATTTGATCCATAGTGCTTATCTCCTCAAACGGAAGGGAGAAAAACACAAGAGCAACTTGATGATCTGAACCGGAAACCCGTACACATTTCACTGCAAGATTATCAATTGTAGCTTAGCTATTGTTAACAGAATTATTATTATTA
>BOPN01002726.1:165830-168330 GCA_017312705.2 Penaeus japonicus | reverse complement strand
AAGGAAAGGCTGGTTTTAGTCTGATTAAATGAGAGCCATCAGGTATACTGTAGTATAAGAAAAGATGCAACCACGTCATATACCTTTTCTTTTCTTTACGTTTCCTTTTGAACCTCAGGTACGATAACATTCTCTGTGAGGACTACTGACAGACATCAATGTTTTCCGCTACATAATGGAGACTGGAGTAACCACTCCTCTTCTTTCGTCTCCCTTTTCCCTCACGCCATCCCTCTACATTACATAGACGCTCTAATTCTCTCTCTCTCTCTCTCTCTCTCTCTCTCTCTCTCTCTCTCTCTCTCTCTCTCGTCCCTCTCAATCTCTCTCTATTTCTCTCTATCTATCTATCTATCTCTCTCTCTGCCTCCCTCTCCCTCTCTTCGCTTCACATATCCTCGCTGTGCGTCAACGGAGCTTCTTGCTGCGACAAGACGTTACGAGTGCATCTGGATATCTGCAATGACATCATTTGCGACGGCGACGCTGTCGGGTCTTTCCGTGGGCTTCGTCGCGTCCCAGCGGGGACAAGTTCCGGCCGTGACAGTGGTAGAGGCCTTCGAGGGGAAGTCCTGGCTCCCGTCCGCCCGCACGACTGCCACAACGACCTCCTGTTGGTGCATGAGGCCGCCTCCGAGTGGGACCTGCACACGGTAGACAGCAGGAACTGCGGGCGAAGGCAGACGGACTCAGGTTACGAACTATGAAATATATATATATGTTGTTACGGAAATCTGTACTCATAATAACTGTCTATCAATATGGTATGTGTAATGATTAATAATACAAGTGAATGACGAAATGAATGATAAGAAGAAGAATTTTAATACAATTACATCAATTCTTTATTCTAAAATGTATCTATCTTGCACCTTTTGTTACACAGAGTACCATGACTCTTAATCCTTATCCTTAATCCTTGAATATTTGTCAACACACAGCATAAATCATGCTATTGATAAGAGATAAGAAAAGATTATCGTGATAAAAAAGCAGAAACATGGACATGCCGCGCGGATTTGCAGTTTGACAAGGCTAGACTTGCCATCAAATAAAATACAGTATATTTATAGGTGTCTCGGAATACCATTTCAAGTTTATATTGAACGAATGGGATGAAAACTCCAGATGAAAATATATATTCATGCTTTCATGGAGAGGCGCTGAAAAATCTAGGCTATAAATAATATCTTCCTGGAAGTAGCCATTTCTAAAATGTGATATTTTTCAAATCGAACATCATCTTTTTTGCAATAATGCTTTACCAATATTGAAAATAATTATGATAATGATAATGATGGAGATAATGACAGTTATCATGATGATCATGAATAGTAATAAAATAAATCATAAAGTCAGTATTCTTCATATGACGAGACTAAGAATAATATCAATGGTAATTATGATGATGAAAGAAACCAAGAAAAAAATAAAGATATGATGATATAATGATAACAATAATGATAATGATATTATTAGTCACCGACACATAGCCCAGCGAAATTAGCCACGCCCTCTACACATCCGCAGCCAATCACGATCACGATACGAGACGGATACGAGACGGGCGAGTGACTGAGACACCTGATTGGCTGGGTGAAAAGTTGTGAGATGGGAATGACTTTGTACCGACGAGTATAATGATAATGATTATGGCAATATCAATGTTAATGATGATAATGATACTCATACTACTTCTAATAATAATAATGATGGTGATAATGATAATAACAATCAAGATAAGGATGATAATGATGATAATGATAATAACAGCTATCACACTTATTATAATGATAATGATAATAATAATGATAATGATTATAATAATATGATAATGATAATGACTATCATTGTTATCATAATTACAATGATGATATCAAAAACAAAAATAACAATAACAAGATAATCGTAATAATGATGATAATAATGGTAATTATAAGGATTATCGTAAAAGCAATGATAAAAGCATTAATTCAAATTATGGAATGATATAACAATAGCATTGATAAAGATACTAAGGATTATTATCATAAAGATAAAGTAAAACAATAACAATGATGAAAATCATGATGAAAATGCAAGAATTATGACCATCGTATCATCAATTGATCTTTATTATCCTTATTATTATCACTATTTAATTTTCGTCAGTAATATTTTGTTTTCATTATCTGTATCATCATAGTTGTTACTGTTATATACATTTTCTATACGTATTTAATTATCATCACCTTAACTCTTATCATTATCAACATTATTATCATTATCATTGGCATTATTACTATAATTATTATCATAGTACTACTTATCATTATTATATTAGTATCATTATGATTATTACTATCATTATCATGGTTATTACTATAATTATTATGATTGTTATCATTTTTATTATTGTCATTATTACTATTACTATAATTCTTATACAAATATCATTACTATTATTATCATCATTATGATTATGACTGATATTACAATCATTATCATCATTATTGTTATT
>BOPN01002726.1:138330-143330 GCA_017312705.2 Penaeus japonicus | reverse complement strand
GTAAACTTACGAACTTTAAGTAAAAAAATGATTATTTACAAGTTGACTATAGTGTATGAACAGAATTCATAGAACATAAAAAATATGAGCGGGTGATTCCTTTTTTTTTATGTAGCATATTAAACTTATTTCAAAATGTGATATCAAATCTTTAATCACATCTATGGCATTGTGTTATCATTTCATCATCATTCATACTAAATGGAAACAGGAAGTCGATACTGGGATGTCATAGCAAGCAAATCCAATTGCATTATACATAATGATCTTGCAAGTGCATGAAGGAACGGAAACTAGAATAACTTGATTTTAAAGAAAGTTTACACCAAGTCAGACAGATGTCATTCGTTTTAAAGCTTCCGTGATTTATTTTGTTTTCTTGTCTTAGTTACATTGCTTAAAAAAAAAAAAAAAAAAAAAAACGAAAATGAAAACAAGTTAAGGAGAGCTTGTTTGTCCTGCCGAAGATCGAAGAGCTGTGCCTGAATTATTGCTTCGTTCTCATTAGAGCTTAACCTTATAGAGCAAGTTTCTGGAACGAGATTGTCGGTCCAAGAAGTTGCTATAAGTCATTATCTTTAACAGAGAAATTGTCGACCCACTAAATTCTCAGCAAAACTGACTGTTTTGACTGTTGATGGATTGTTAAAGTTAAACGGAAGGAACATGTTAATGGGGTCTGAGCGTATCATTTCTAGTCAAAATGGTTATGACTTTCTTCTGTGCCTTCTACTTTTCCTTTATATCATTGTATTGGGTGATTCATGTCAGCTTGCAACAGGGAAAGGCTTAATGGAAAGCTTGTCGAAAACAATGCGTTGATAAGACAATGATAACCATAATTCATAAGCTGTCTTGATCCGTTATTTCCAAAAGAACGTTTACCTATATTATGGATTCAGGGAGGGGGTCGAATACAAGCATTTAAATACAAATTCAGTCACAAAAGCAAATACAGATACAAATAACATTCTTTCTTAACCTCCAAGCGAGTTGTAAATACATATATGATGTCTTTTTTTTGTGTGTAAATACAATATACAATAATACAAGTTATGATTCATTATCACCGATAATATCTTACTTATCTTGATAGTAAGCTTTATAAGAATAACTCTTTTGTGATAAGTATATTCAATCATATATAAATTTTCATGAATGTGTGATATCACATACCGGAATGCTATGCAATAAGTATATTGAACATAAACATATGAATGATACTGCATATCTGATGACTAACAATTTAGATTATCATCGTAAAATCGTATATAACTTTAGGCTTGAAAAGTGTCCGATACTTTTCACTACTGTTACCACCGGATGTGCCTCACCATCAAGGTATCCAAGAATGACCTCTGTCGCGCTCTGATGTATGGGTGAAATTTGTATAACCATATTTTTAATCGATTATTTTCAATCAACTGTTTTTTTCATGCCAGCACATCCTGTAAAGTTAATCGCATTAAAGACAAATTTCGAAAGAATATTTGATCCGAAAGGCATTTTCTAAAAGCCAAAGGGAAATTCACTTTGGTCTAATTCAAACAAATTCGATTTTGACATCAAAGTCGTCAGTCTCGTGTCCCAAAAACGCACCTGAATACTTAGTGGGGGAAAAAAATAATAATTACGAAGCCCCTTCATCATTGCACAGATACAAGAGCACTGATGGGATCTGACGGTGGTATGTGTCTATGGGCTCAGAATTAATATTTTTTTAATTGAATGATGATGCCGATCGGGAGGGCACATTCAGACTT
This sequence comes from Penaeus japonicus, assembly GCA_017312705.2. Classification (NCBI taxonomy): domain Eukaryota; kingdom Metazoa; phylum Arthropoda; class Malacostraca; order Decapoda; family Penaeidae; genus Penaeus; species Penaeus japonicus. Next base: position 141,567 of record BOPN01002726.1, on the reverse strand, counting down.
GACGCTGGATCTGATCTGTTGTGAAGAAAACTATGGAGATGAAATTTGAGTATTGATACACACACACACATACACACACACATACACACACACACGCACAAATGTATATATATATATATATATATATATATATATATATATATATATATATATATATATATATATATATATATACATGTGTGTATATATACATAAATATCATATTATATATATTCATATATATATATATATATATATATATATATATATATATATATATATATATATATATATATGTGTGTGTGTGTGTGTGTGTGTGTGTGTGTGTGTGTGTGTGTATGTGTATATATATATATATATATAATATATATATGAATATATATATACATATATATCTATATATATGTATATGTATATATATATATATATATATATATATATATATATATATATATATATATATATATATATATATATATATACAAATTTTCCCTCCCTGACCGGGACTCGTACCCGAGCCGTCAGATTGACAGACCCAACCCTGAAACCAATAGACCACACGGTCAGGGAGGGAAAATTTGTATTTCTATATTAAAATGCGTTATATATATATATATATATATATATATATATATATATATATATATATATATTAAATATTATATATATATATATATCATATATCTATGTATCATACACACATATGTGTGACAGCATCGAAAAAAGTCATTCCATCAATATCATTATCTAATTGTTTATTAGAAAATAATGATTTAACACCTCCATTCCTTTTAATGTTTGTCAATATAATAAGTACTTCAATTATGACATTATAATCAATCCAGCGTAACTAAAACGAGCAGTATTATCGTATCTTGGGATGTGCATTCATGGATAAAAGGGGTATAAATGAGACTGAACATTTTCACAACACAAGAGATGTAATTTACGCGTAAATTAGATCTCTTGTGTTGAGAAAATATTCAGTCTCATTTATACCCCTTTTATCCATTTGTCACAATGAACGTGCATTGGGGAAATGTACACGCCCACAGGCCTAGCGCCCTCTGGGGTGTATTGGCGAGAGAAGCAGCAATAACCAGTACCTTTCATCACACCCGCGGAATTATATGTCACGTGGAAAGCGGCCAATAATGGGTGCTTCATGCCAGGGATATCGTGTTATTGTGCGGGTATGGGTGCGGAAGATGAGGGCGTGGTTGTGATGTAACAGCTAGATGAGCAAAAGTGGGGAGACGTTTTATTAATTTGCATTTATTGGAATGTGGATGTGATGTAACAGCTAGATAAGCAAAATTAGGGAGACGCTTTATTCGTTTGCACTTATTGGAATCTTTTTTTTTTTTTAACTGTTCGTGTCCGTTGAAAAAAAAAAAAAAATCAGAGTAATAAAGATAGACACCCTACCTCTCTACTGTATCATGGCTTAAAACAAAAGCATGGGGGTAGCTAGTATAAGAATTTCTTAATTGTTAATTAACTACAAGAGCAACTGATTAAGAATACTAATATTATTAAGAGGATATGATCATGGATATGACCAGTATTTATTACATAAGAAAAAATGTTCGCCAGTCCATTTTCTGTGCAAAGAGCGAACACGCTAGACAAAGGTACTTATGATAGGTTACATTGTAACTGCTAAGACCTGCATTAAAGATATTCATTAGTATAAATTGGTGTGTATATATATAGAGAAAAAATAGTATCAGCAATCTCTCTTCCAAGTATCTTAAGGATATATGACATTTGGATATAAGGATTGAGGAGGGTAATGTTGTCGTCTAATTGTCATAGGTGGCATCCTTGACTGCTGCCAGACGCGAGGTGATGCGAGGTGATGCCGTCGCTCGGCTCCGACAAATTAATCGCAACAGCTCGAGAACTGCGGGGATTCTAAGCCGCGGCCTGAGGTTCAGTGGTTCCCTGGACGATTCCGGCGCACGCCCTTTCTTAACCGTATGTGTCTTCGTTACTGTTAACTGCCGAAACGGTTGAAAGGAGTGTGGGGTAGAAATACTAACGTTTATGGATGCTGGTCAATCAATACACTGGAGCAACACACATCTGAGATTCTATTGCCCTCCTTATCCTGAGCTTGATGCCTCTTTGTTTGAGAATTTACCTGACTATTCCCTCCTCTGGCATCGCTTGTAGATGCAAACTCACGGACAGTGACTCCAAAGTTGACGTTGTGGAAGGAAGGATATAAAAGTTGCAGACCCTCATACATATTTTGCTATTCTATAGTTGAAGGCTCGAGCGGTAAGCAAAGTTTGGACGGAAGGGGGACCGACCCCTTCAAGAGGGTCTTTCCACAGGAGCCAGACAGCGTCAGAGAGCTGGTACCGTTGAGGATAACAGTATCTAGTGAACCCTTGCCTTGGTATGATGACCATCTCTGCGGGTTTTAGAAATACCACCTGTCGAATACGTGTTGCACAACCTTCACGCATATCACAGCGGTGTGTTCTACCCTTTTGGTATAATGCTTGATGTGGTGCTCAACCTCATGCTGATTGAAAAAGCACCCAACCCTAGCTCACTCATGACAGATTTTGAGAAAGCATCTAAGAAAGCTTTCATTGCACATTACTCACAAGCAGAGGTCGCTGGCTGTTATTTTCTTCTCAACCACGGAGATGAATCCAGGGCTTCTACATGACAGGAAAGTACAAAGAAGGTCCTGCCTTTGTCATGTGCATCCAGCTTTTACTTTCCGTTGCATTTGTCCCACCTGGCCAAGCCCTTGCCTACATGGCCATGATCGCTGTAGATGAAGGTCCGAGGCGTCATGTACTCTGAGGCTTCATCAGCTACTTCCAAGACACCTATGTTGGACAGAGTGTATGGCCAGGTAGGATTCCTCCGACCGTTCCCATGCAAAAAGTGGAACATGCATGAAAGGCTGACTTGCCTCAGACCAATAACTCTCGAGAAAAGTGACGCGATGGGTTCAGTAGATATAGCCTTACGTAACCTGATCTGCCATTGCTTGCTCCTAACTTAGAGAGAGAACAAGCAATCAGAAGGGAACACTACATGGCATGAAGAAAAGTATAAGCGAGCAAGAAGAAATGAATAAGTGGTTGAAGACCCTGGTGGATAAGCTGGGCAAAGGAATCATGCAAAAGTGATGATTATCATTGTAGTTTTGAAAATTATATATAATTCTTATGTGCTTGACTTTTTTCTTTTTCTTCTTCCTCTTTTTCTGAGCGATTTCCACAACCTTGA
>BOPN01002726.1:108330-128330 GCA_017312705.2 Penaeus japonicus | reverse complement strand
ATGTAGTAATTGCTAGCGGCTAGTCTGGTGTAACTGTGAATAATGATGCAACTCTCTTACCAGCTTATATTTATGATCATGTGAAACGCTTCATCGATTCTTCATCGATTTCTTACTGCCTGGCTATGTATGCATCGCAAGAAAGACACGGTAGGAACGCGTTGAGGTATGATAGCTCATGATCGACATCTGTGGCTACGTGTTGGTGCGATGTAACATGCGTGTAATCACAGCCATAGCACATTTTAAACTCTGAGTAATTACCGAAGCAGAAAATGTGAATAAGTAGAAACACACCATTCCTGCAGACTTGAAGTGTCGACAGAACTGAGAGAATAATTCCAACTTGCAACCATAGCAAAAACAATTAAGCAAAGAATGTTGAAATACAAAGGGCTTATAGTTCACCTCCACATTCTTCACAGCCCTTTGTGAGTGCAGATTTGGAGATGCCTGATAATGCAGACCCGACTCGCAGTAACACGGAAAGTGAATATGAAAGCTTCGACATAGCATGGCATTAGGCGAAATAAAAAGGAAAACATTGAATCGTGATCAAAGGATACGTTCTAGATATTCTCGTGTTTGGCTGTACTTCCGCTTTGAATTTGGTTTTCTCGTCTCCAGGTCCGATGTATGAAAGACATATTTCCCTATCTTGCCACGTTCCCCGTCAAATGGAGCTATTGTCTTTACAATATCAGGGGAGACGCAATGACTTGACTCAAGGAGACTTATCAACAACAGTTGAAATATATAAATATATATATATATTATATATATATATATACCTGTATATGTTATATATGTATATTATATATATGTATATATATATACATATATATTGATATTCATACGTGTATATGTGTGCATGCATTATGTACGTGTAAGCACAAATCTGCACATCACCGAGATATGGTTTCCATACAAAAGAATGTTTATGCTCCGTGAACTGCCATGAATAGTACACGTATTTTAGTCACCCTGAAAAAAACGTTTTCTATCTTCCCTTTCTATCTAAGACATGAGGAAACGTTATCGGTGATGGATCTGATATGTAATTATTTTTCATTAACTTATTTAATTAGTGATGTAGGCATAATATACTGCTATCTTCACATATTTTTTTGACTGGATGATAATGCTACGCCAGTGGGTCTTTGTCTCTGTGCGAAACATGTGTTACTAATAAACTGATGTAAGCTGGACAAACATGACGCAACGTCTGGGCAGGAGTAGCGGAAGGAACGAGGCCAGGACAGACGCAGTTAGCTGCTGCCCCTGGGAAGACCTCGCGTGTGACCCTTGTGACCTGATATACTTTGTTGCCCTGTTATAAGCTGTATTGTGCAGTGTGATGTGCTGGTTTCCCCCTATATGGTGTCTATAGAAAAGTGTACGGGTAAAGAACTAGTGTAAATAAAGGATAGATGTTTTAGAGTGTGTTTATTTCGTGCCCTGCCTTGCCACGTGGCGTTTCCCCTCGTGGTGTTCTGGGACGCTGTGGTGTTCGGTGCCTCTTGGAGCTGTTCTGTGTTCACGACCCTGTGGTTAGCACGCCGTCTGCCTAGCCTGCCTCGTGTTGGTGGCAGATAGACGAGGCGGCCAACGTAACAATAACATGAATTTGAAAAGCTCTGTGGCTGTAATTACACGTATGCCACATCGTAGAAACATGAAGCGACAGATGTTGAACATGATCTGTCTTATCTTCGACGCGCTCTTGCCTTGTCTCGCAGATGCCGAACATGGACTATCATATCTGCGATACGTTCCGGCCTTGTCTCACTTGCAGTATAAACATAGCCAGGTAGTAAGCGTTTTACATGACTATATATATAAGATGGCAAGAGAGTTAAGACATCATTATTCACTGACACATCAACCTGCTGCCATGTCCTCTGCTGTCGCTAGCAACTACCACAAAAAGTTGAATATCACTAAGTATAACAAAGTATTGCAAGCAAAGTCAAAATGGCACCACAACAGACACTCACCGTGAAGGTGGACACAGGCAAGCTTCAGCTCTACCATGTGATGTGGCAAGACGTCAAAGGGGAGCCTATTCCCCTGTGGTCGAAGGAGGCCAAAGTGTTCGCCCTGGGAACGGGTTACCACGTGCCTCACTCCTACCTGGTGTTCCACGACTTTTCCAGCAAGGACTCGGGAGACTACAGCTGTGCACTGTTCCTGCAAGGCAACAAAATCCACTCCTCCACAATCTCTGTGACGGAAGCGACCGAGTCTGTCACATGAAGAGAATCTGATACGTTGTAGTCGGAATGTTATGATTTCAGGATATATAGCTAATAATACTGTATGTCACTTCTGAGTGAAATCAGTTATAGAAACTTTTATAGGTATATTGGTATCATACAATAAGATACGAAAAAGGGTTAATGCTAGTGTCTCTCTTTCCCTTATAAAATTGTCTGTATTTGAGAAAAAGGAATAAATGGTACATTTATATGTACCATAGTACATTTAAAAGTTTATGATGAGTATCGAATTTAGGGGATATATATACATATATATATACATACATATACATATACGTAATCTAGTATGTATGTGTACAGACAGTTTTTCATACGTATATAAAAACACAGCTGTATGTATTTACATGTGCATACTTGTTCTAAGTTCTACAATAAGTTAAAGATCCACTGATATATATATGTATATATATATATATGTATATATATGTGTGTGTGTGTGGTACCTAATTAACGAACTAATCATTAGGATAGTTTACTTTAAACAGAATAGATATTAGTCTGTTATTTATATATTTTTTAAATATTTATGTAAACACTTATGCTTTTTGTTGAATTAGTGAATTTAAAAGCCATTTGTTGCATTACTTGAATTCAGTTTTCAAGGTAACTAAAGCTTTTTAAACAAAGCATAATACACTTATTATGTTTCAAAACTTCAAAAAGAAAAAATACAATCACGGATAATAATGCCAAAGAGACCAAAGGACAATGAAATTACGTCAAAAAAAAAAAAAGCAAAAAAAAGAAAACGAAAAAAACACGAGTGAGGCCGGCAGCAGCCACAATCTTCTACGACATAAAGCCTTGAGGTAGTTAAAGCATCATTATTTCCCCGTGCCACTTGGAATAAGTGCTTCAACAAATTCCTAGAATGAACGTTGGACTTAACTTGACTCTCTCGGAGACTAGGTGCGTGGGTCACGAGCAGAGCAAAACCACCGGCCGACACCAAAGGCCAAATCCTGCGACCTGCCCCGACCTGCAACGCAATCGGGAGTGATGGCGCTGAACAGTATCTCACACATCCACATGGGTGGGGGTGGGGATGGGGGGGGGGCAGATGGTTAATGCCATGTAACAATGGGGCAGTTCATAGGAAAACGGGCAGCCCATCTTAGGGTATCCCCGGAACGACAGTTAAAATACAAACAGGCTAAAACTTTCACTACATAAACGAAAATATACAAAACTACCATTCAAAACAATCAAAACACAAGATCAATCCATTATAAGAACGGATAATAAGTAAAACTAAACAAAGGACAAACACGAACAAATAAAACAGCAAGAAAAAAAAAATAGCAGACGAAGCGCAAAAGACATGCAAGCGAACGTTCGATTGCGACACTTAGATTCAATCAAGATTCCCATTCACCACACACACACATGTACGCACACACACATATGTGTGTATATATATATATATATATATATATATATATATATATATATACATATATATACATATATATACATATATACATATATACATATATATGTATACATATGTTTGTGTGTGTGTGTATGCATGTATGTATATATTCATCTATCTATCTATCCATCTATCTGTATATATATATATATATGCATATATACACACACACACATACACACACACACACACACACACACACACATATATATATATATATATATATATATATATATATATATATATATATATATATATATATATATATATATATATATATATATATATATATATATATATACATATTTATACACACACATATATATGTATATATATATATACATATATACACACAATTATATATATATACATATATATATATATATATATATATATATATATATATATATGTATATATATACGTATATACATATATATATATATGTGTGTATACATGTATATATACACACATATATGTTTATATATATGTATATATATATATATATATATATATATATATATATATATATATATATATATATATATATATATATAGATATTTATATATATACATATATACATATACATATATTTATTCATTTATATATATACATATATATGAATATACTGTATATACATATATATGAATATACTGTATATACATATATATACATACAAATACATATATATGTTTATACATATATATTTATGCATATACGTATATACACTTATAGATAGATCAATAGATGTAGATATGAGTGTGTACTTATATATGAACACACACACACATATATATATGTATATACGTATATATGTATATATATATATATATATATATATATATATATATATATATATATATATATATTATTAGAGAGTGTGTTGATGCACTTCTTAAATGGTTATATTGCGATATATTGTGATGTTATTTCACCTTACCATAAATACTGTGGGAAAAAATTCCAGAATATAATTTTCACGTGTAATCCCATGTTAATTATGCGATCTTCTGGGATCTGAAGATGGAATCCAGATGGGTCTTGAAATTCTCGTCTCATTATCAAATAAATATATTTTGAGTATAGTGGGTTTTCTGCCATATGCGTGTGTGTTTGCTCGTATACGTACAAACATTACCAAGATATGGCTACCGTACAAAACAATGTGCCATGCTCCGTGAACTGCCATGGATAGGACACATATTTTAGTCACCCTGAAAAAAGCTTTCTATCTCTGTTTAAGAAACGAGGGAACGTTATCGGTAATGGATTTGATATACATTTCTATTTCGTTGACTCATTCACTTCGTGATGTAAGAATCTTGTGCTATTTCGATTGGGTTATGACATGAGTTTAAATGTTCTATGGTTGTGATTACACGTATGCCACATGACAAAAACACGAAGCGACAGATGGAGAACATAAGCTGTCTTATCTTCGACGCGCTCTTGCCTTGTCTCAAAGATGCCGAACATGGACTATCACATCTGCGATACATTCCGACCTTGTCTCGCTTACACTATAAACACAGCCAGGTAGTAAGGAGCCCATGAAGAGGAAACGTTTTACATGACTATATATATAAGATGGCAAGAGAGTTAAGACATCATTATTCACTGACACATCAACCTGCTGCCATGTCCTCTGCTGTCGCTAGCAACTACCACAAAAAGTTGAATATCGCTAACTATCACAAAGTATTGCAAGCAAAGTCAAAATGGCACCACAACAGACACTCACCGTGAAGGTGGTATCCTTCACTATTGCTGTGATTTTTGGTTTAATTCCACTGTCGGCATCGCTGCCCGCCCGTGACACCACATCGCCTGAAGCTGCCATAGTCAACGGAACTTCCGTCGGCATTGACTTCATGCAGGACACCTTCGTCTTCTGCAAGGCTCAGGTGGTGGACACAGGCAAGCTTCAGCTCTACCATGTGATGTGGCAAGACGTCAAAGGGGAGCCTATTCCCCTGTGGTCGAAGGAGGCCAAAGTGTTCGCCCTGGGAACGGGTTACCACGTGCCTCACTCCTACCTGGTGTTCCACGACTTTTCCAGCAAGGACTCGGGAGACTACAGCTGTGCACTGTTCCTGCAAGGCAACAAAATCCACTCCTCCACAATCTCTGTGACGGAAGCAACCCAGTCTGTGACATGAAGATGCTCTGATGTGGAGAAGTTGGAATATTAGGATTTGAGGATATAGGGCTAACAAAACTGTTACATATATTCCCTGAGAAAGGAATTATTTAAGAAACTTTGATAAGTTTATTGAAAAAACAATAAAATGCGAAACTGAGCTTAATACAAGGGTCTCCTTCTCCCTAATATGATCGACTTTATTGTAAAAAAGAGAGAGAGAAAAAAAGGAAATCAGTAGATGAATAAATTAAATGAAATAAAAAGGTTTTGCTTAATAATTGTTAGTTTATTATCTAATAACTTGATACATAAAAACAGAGGATAACTATCGAATTACGGGAAAATTGTTTATGAATTGTGGAATTATATTTATGTATATACACCAAATGAAGTATGTTTGCGTACAGATAGTATTTTCATAAGTATATGGACAGACATATAGATGTATGTCAATGTGTATGCATTCTGCATATAAATGCATCGGCATTTTTCGTATACATCACCATTGTGAAAAATTGGAGTGCTGCTTAGGTAGAATATCATTTTATGTGTTTTATGATATGTATATATACATATATATGTGTGTGTCTGTGCGTGTGTGCATATATATAGATGGATTGCTAGATGATTATGGATATGGTGTGTGTACACATATATATATGTATATATATGTATATATATGTATGTATGTATATATGTATATATATATTTATATATATATATGTGTGTGTGTGTGTTTATGGAATTCTAACATGGTTCTATCACAATTTCTTCAAGTGATATTTAACTTTATTATAAAAATTATGGAAAGCTTTTCAAAACCGCCTTGTTCGCGTGTGATGCCATGTTGATCATGTATTTCGGTATACAGTTATGAGAAATGACATTTGCTTCTAATGTCCATGACGCTTTTGATGACTGTCAACGTAAGAATGGTTGTTGCCTCTGGGATTCCATTTGACGTGAGATCCTCAGGTGCCTCTGGGATTCAAGGTGCGTGAGTGTGCTTGCTACAGCCCCGATTGTCAAGATGTTCTTTTATATCATCTTATCAAACACAGGTGCAAGTGCATGGATTGTCAACGGTCTGAGAGTGTTCACCTTCCATTTGCATGTTGCATTTTTCCGATGCATTGTTGTTTACATGGCTTGCTTGGATTAAACTCAGAGATTTGAGTGCCTTATTATCTCATTAAAGATTTATACACTTCTCAGCTTATCCCTATTCGGGGTCGCCGTTTTTGATGAGCTTTCTCCAAGTACTCCTATTGTATACTATTGTTATATCATGTATGTTCTTTTCCTTCAAGTCCCTTTTTTTACAATCTTTCCATCTAGTTTTGGGTATACCCTTTCTTCTATTCCCTTCTATTTCCATTTCCATAACCTCTATCCCAACATGTTCTTCACCTTCCCTTCTCTTTACATGGCCATACCACCTCAGCCTAGACTCTTGGATTTTCTTTGAGACTTCCCCTATTTTGGCTGTCCCTCATATATTAATTTCTGATCCTATCTTTCCTGGTAACTCCTGACATCCACCTAAGCATTTTCATCTCTGCCACATCTAACTTTCTTCTTTATGTTTTAGAGGTGCTACTTCCAGGCTGTAGGTTAAGGCTGGTCTAACTACGGTTTTGTGTACCTTTCCTTTAAGTTTAACTGGCACTCTTTTATCGCAAATGACCCCTGACACCTTCCTCCAGTTGTTCCATCCACACTGAATTCTATGAGTAACTTCCCTTTCCATCCCTGTACTTTCATCTACCATAGACCCAAGGTATTTAAAAGTATTTGTTCTTTTCAACCTATTTCCATTCAGTTGTATTGAGGCCAATTGGTCACCCATATCAGTTGAGAAGTACTCTGTTTTAGACCTGCTAATTTTCATGCCTCTACTCTCTAATGCACATCTCCATTCTTCTAACTTGGTTTCTAATCCTCTTCTACTTTCTGTTACCAACACTACGTCATCTGCATATAAAATGCACCATGGTAGATCCTCCCTAACATTTTGAGTAATAACATCGAATACAATATTAAATAATAATGGGCTAAGTGCTGACCCCTGGTGTAGACCAACATTCACATGTAAGTTTTCCGTTGTTCCTACTGTGCTTCTAACTCTAGTAGTAACATCCTTATAGCATTCTTTGATAACCCTTACATACTTTTCTTGCACTCCTCTTTCACGTAGCCCTCTCCAAACCTCCTGTCGTGGCACCCTATCATATGCTTTCTCCAAATCGATGAATACCATATGTAACACTTTCTGCTTTTCCTGGATATTTTCCATTATTTGCCTAAGGGAGAAAATACCATCAATTGTCCCAAGTCCTTTCATAAAGCCCAGTTGTTGCCTACCAATTTCCACCACTTGCCTAAGCCTACTGTCCAAAATTCTTTCAAACAACTTTAAGGTGTGTGACATTAATTTTATCCCACGGTAATTTCCACAGCATTGGATATCCCCTTTCTCTTTAAAAATTGGTATTAGGGTGCTTTCCCTCCATTGTTCTGGTATGGCTTCTTTTTCCATAATTTGTTTCATAAGTTTGTGCAGAATACTAATACCATCCTGCCCTAAAGCTTTCCACACTTCCACTGGTATGTTATCAGGTCCAGTGGCTTTCCAGTTTTTATCTTTTTCAGGCCTATGTCTACCTCCTGTCTAGTTACCTCAGCTATCTTTTGGTTATTTGGTTCTCCATCCTCTTTAACTAATCTCTCATTTTTCTCATTTAACAGTTTTTCATAGTATTCTTTCCATCTAATTAGTATATCCCTTTCTTTCTTTATTATGTTACCGTTTTCATCTCTCATTTGTCTAATATGCGTTATATCTTTTGTACTTTAATTTCTTGATTTAGCTAATTTAAAAATCTTTCCCTGTCCTTCTTTAGTGTCTAAATCTTCGTACAGTTTGTTATATGCTTCTGACTTTGCAATAGCTACTGATTTCTTAGCTTCCTTACATCTTATTCTATATGTTTCCTTATCTATTTCAAGTTTACTTTCTTCCCACTTTTTCTTGGCAGCCCTCTTTAAGTTAACTTTTTGTTGTACGTCTTCATTGAACCACCAGGTCTCCTTATTTTCCCAAATTTTTCCACTGCTCTCTCCTAGGATTTCTTTACCTGCTATTAAGATCTTTTTACTTGTTCTATTCCACCATGCATTGACATCTTCCATGTTAACATCAATATCATTTAGAATTCTAATCTTAAATTGTTATTTTAAATCCTGCTCCTTCAGCTTAAACCACTTAATTTTTCTCTGTGTCCTAACCCCAGATTTATACACTACTGAACCTAAATTATATATATACATACATATATGTATATTTACATGTACATAAATATATATTCACAAATATACATATATATTTATATCTACACATATATGTATATATATATATATATATATATATATATATATATATATATATATATATATATATATACACATATGTATGCATGAGAGTACGTGCGCGCGTGTATGTATATGCATTATGTACGTGTATTTACAAAAACGCACATCACCAAGATGTGGCTTCCGTGTCAAAGTAATATGCAATTCTTCGCAAGTTGTCATGAATGGTAGGCGTATTTTAGTTACCCTAAAAAACGTTTTCTGACTCTTCTCTTTCAGTCGTAATGTAGGAACGATGCACTTCTGTCTGTTGTCTTTTGTGTGTGTGTGTGTGGGGGGGGGGTATTAACTTGATTTTAAAATGTTCAACAGATGTAATTACACGCATGCCACATCGTAGAAACAAGAAGTGACAGATGCCGAACATGAGCTGTCATATCTTCGACGCGCTCTTGCCTTGTCTCAAAGATGCCGAACATGGACTATCATATCTGCGATACGTTCCATCCTTGTCTCGCTTGCAGTAGAAACATAGCCAGGTAGTAAGGAGTCCATGAAGAGGAAACGTTTTACATGACTATATAAATAAGATGCCAAGAGAGTTAAGACATCATTATTCACTGACACATCAACCTGCTGCCATGTCCTCTGCTGTCGTTAGCAACTACCACAAAAAGTTGAATATCACTAAGTATCACAGAGTATTGCAAGCAAAGTCAAAATGGCACCACAACAGACATTCACCGTGAAGGTGGTATCCTTCAGTATTGCTGTGATTTTCGGTTTAATCCCACTGTCGGCATCGCTCCCCGCCCGTGACACCACATCGCCTGAAGCTGCCATAGTCAACGGAACTTCCGTCGGCATTGACTTCATGCAGGACACCTTCGTCTTCTGCAAGGCTCAAGGGGTGGACACAGGCAAGCTTCAGCTCTACCATGTGATGTGGCAAGACGTCAACGGGGAGCCTATTCCCCTGTGGTCGAAGGAGGCCAAAGTGTTCGCCCTGGGAACGGGCGTACCACGTGCCTCACTCCTACCTGGTGTTCCACGACTTTTCCAGCAAGGACTCGGGAGACTACAGCTGTGCACTGTTCCTGCAAGGCATCAAAATCCACTCCTCCACAATCTCTGTGGCGGAAGCGACCGAGTCTGTCACATGAAGAGAATCTGATGTGTAGGTGGAGTATTAGGATTTGAGGATATATAGCAAGCAAAACTATTACAAATATTCTGAGTGAGAGCAATTATTTAAGAAACTATGACAAGTACACTGATAAACAATAAAGTGCGAAAATAAGATTGATACAAGGGTCTCCTTCTCCCTAATATGATCGACCTTATTCTAGACAGAGAAAAAAAACTGCTTAACAATTGTTAGATCATTACCATATAACATAATAAATGAAGATCAGATGATGAATATCGAATTACGAGAAAAATGTATATGAAGTGTGAAAAATTATATTTACATCTATATATACATGTAATTAAGTATGTATGCGTACAGATAGTATTTTCATAAGTATATGGACACATGTAGATGTATGTACATTTGTATGCATTCTGCATATAAATGCGTCGGCATTATACTTGTCTATGGTGAAGAGTTTGAGTGCTTCATAAGAAGAATATATTTTTGTGTCCTATGATAAGTTAAAGATCCACTGATATATACAAACACACACCTCACACGCACACACATACACACACACATGGATTAGATAAATAATTATAGATGTATGTATGTATACACACATATATGAATACCTATATATATGTGTGTGTGTGTGTGTGTATGTTTGTATGTGTGCGTGCATATATAAACATATCCATATATTAGTATGTCTTACTGGAATTCTAACATGGTTCTATGAGATTTCCTCAAGTGATATTTAGCTTGGATGTAAAATTGATGGAAAGCTTTTCAAAAACGCCTTGTTCAGGCATGATGCCGTGTTGATCCTGTGACCTCGGTCGGTTATGAAAAATGGTATTTGCTTCTGATGTCCATGATGGTTGCTGCTTCTGAGATTCAGTTCGACGCGAGATCCACAGGTGCCTCTGGGATTCAAGGTGCCTCAGTGTGCTTGCTACATCCCTGATTGCCAAGATGTTCTTTCTTATCATCTTACCAAACACAGTTACAAGTGTATTGATTTATTTCAACTTCAATCATTAAGACAGGAGATGGGGATCATATCATTTCGGCTAATGTCTTGTCGACGGTCTGTAAGGTTCACCTTCCATTCGCACGTTATTACAATTTCTAATGTATGTTTGTTTACAAACTCAAATTATATATATATATATATATATTTATATATATATATGTATACATATATATGTATGTATGTATATGTATGGGTGTGCATACGCGCGCACTTGTATGCGTATGTATTATGTACGTATACATACAATCACTCACATCACCTAGATTTGGCTTCCGTGCAAACGAATATGCAATTATTTGCAAGTTGCCATGAGTTGTACGCGTATTTTAGTGACCCTGAAAAACGTTTTCTGTCTCTCCTCTCTCAGTCGCCAACCTATCAACTTCGTAATGTAGGAAAGATACACTAGTCTGTTGTCGATGCTTTCATTGGGCAATAACTTCATTTTAAAATGTTCAACAGATGTAATTACACGCATGCCACATCGTAGAAACACGATGCGACAGATGCCGAACATGAGCTGTCATATCTTCGACGCGCTCTTGCTTTGTCTCGCAGGTGCTGAACATGGACTATCATATCTGCGATACATTCCGACCTTGTCTCACTTGCAGTAGAAACATAGCCATGTAGTAAGGAGTCCATGAGGAGGTAACGTTTTACATGACTATATATATAAGATGGCAAAAGAGTTAAGACATCATTATTCACTGACACATCAACCTGCTGCCATGTCCTCTGCTGTCGTTAGCAACTACCACAAAAAGTTGAATATCACTAAGTATCACAAAGTATTGCAAGCAAAGTCAAAATGGCACCACAACAGACACTCACCGTGAAGGTGGTATCCTTCAGTATTGCTGTGATGTTTGGGTTAATTCCACTGTCGGCATCGCTCCCCGCCCGTGACACCACATCGCCTGAAGCTGCCATAGTCAACGGAACTTCCGTCGGCATTGACTTCATGCAGGACACCTTCGTCTTCTGCAAGGCTCAGGTGGTGGACACAGGCAAGCTTCAGCTCTACCATGTGATGTGGCAAGACGTCAAAGGGGAGCCTATTCCCACATGGTCGAAGGAGGCCAAAGTGTTCGCCCTGGGAACGGGTTACCACGTGCCTCACTCCTACCTGGTGTTCCACGACTTTTCCAGCAAGGACTCGGGAGACTACAGCTGTGCACTGTTCCTGCAAGGCAACAAAATCCACTCCTCCACAATCTCTGTGACGGAAGTGACCGAGTCTGTCACATGAAGATGCTCTAATGCGAAGACGGTGGAATATTATTATTTGAGAATATATGGCTAACAATACTGTTACATATATTCTAAGAGAAAGCAGTTATTTAAGAATCTTTGATAAGTTTATTGAAAAAACAATAAAATGCGAATATGAGCTTAATACAAATGTCTCCTTCTCCCTAACTGTGATATATACATATATATATATATATATATATATATATATATATATATATATATATATATATATATATATATACGTAATCTAGTATGTATGCGTACAGACAGTATTTCATACGTATATAAAACACAGCTGTATGTATTTACATGCGCATACTTGTTCTATGTTCTACAATAAGTTAAAGATCCACTGATATATATATATATATATTTATATATGTGTGTGTGTGTGTAATACCTATTTAACGAACAAATCATTAGGCTAGTTCACTTTATACAGAAAAGCTTTCAGTCAGTTACTTATATTTCTATTAATATTTATGTAAACACTTATTCTGATTATTGAAATAGTGAATTTAAAAACAATTTGTTCCATTACTTGAATTCAGTTTTCAAAGTAACTAAAACATTTTAAACAAAGCATGATACATTTATTATGTTTCAAATCTTTAAAAAAAAAAAATACAATCATGGATAATAATGCCAAACAGACCAAAGGACAAAGGACAATAAAAGTACATAAACCAATTAAAAAAGCATGAGTAAAAAACGAGCGAGGCCGGCAGCAGCCGCAATCTTCTACGACATAAAGCCCTGAGGTAGTTAAAGCATCATTATTTCCCCGTGCCACTTGGAATAAGTGCTTCAACAAATTCCTAGAATGAACGTCGTACTTGACTTGACTCTCTCGGAGACTAGGTGCGTGGATCACGAGCAGAGCAAAAACACCAAAGGCCTAATCCTGCGACCTGCCCCGACCTGCAACGCAATCGGGAGTGATGGCGCTGTACAGTATCTCACATCCACATGGGTGTGTGTGTGTTTGTGTGTGTGTGGGGAGGGGGATGTGGCTATGGTGGTTAACGCCATGTAACATGGGGCAGTTCATAGGGAAGTGGGCAGCCCATCTTAGGGTGTCCCCGGAACGAAAGTTAAAATACAAACAGGCTAAAAACTCCCACTACATAAACGAAAATATACAAAACTACCATTCAGTACGATCAAAACACAAGAGTAATCTATTATAAGAACGGATAATAAGTACAACTAAACAAAGGACAAATACGAATAAGTAAAGCAGCAAGAAACAATACAAAAACATTGCGACACTTAGATTCTATCACGATTCCCATTCACCACACACATGCACACACAAACATATACACACGGACTAACACATGCGTATATATGTGTATATATATACAAATAAATAAATATATATATTTAAATATATGTATATATATATAAATATGTATATATAAATACATATATATGTATATATATACATACATATATACGTATGTGTATGTCTGTGTCTATATGCTTGTGTGTGTGTGTGTGGTGAATGGGAATCGTGATAGAATCTAAGTGTCGCAATCGGTCGTTCACTTGCAAGCCTTTTGTGCTCCGTCTGATTTTTTTTTTTTTTTTTTTTTTTTTTGTCTTGTTTCTTGCTGTTTTACTTGTTTCGTATATATATATATATATATATATATATATATATATATATATATATATATATATATATATACATATATATACATATATATGTATGTGTGCGTGCACGTGTGTGTGTGTATGTATGTATATATTTATCTATCTATATGTATATATATGTATATATATATATATATATATATATATATATATATATATATATATATATATGTATGCACCTATCTATTTATCCATCTTATCTATATATATATATATATATATATATATATATATATATATATATATATATATATATACATATACATACACACACACACACACACACACATATATATATATATATATATATATATATATATATATATATATATATATATATATATATATATATATTATATATATATGTATATATATATATATATATATATATATATATATATATATACATATATACATATACATATATATACATATATATATATATATATATATATATATATATATATATATATGTATATATATATACATACATATATATATATATATATATATATTTATATATATATATATATATATGGATATTCATATATACATACCTACACACATATATATGTATGTATATATATACACATATATATATGTATGTATATACATATATACATATATATTTATTCATTCATATATATGAATATATATACATATATATAAATATGTATACATACATATACATATGTATGTTTATACATATATATTTGTGTGTATATACACTTATAGATAGATCGATAGATATAGATATATGTGTTTATATATATGAACACATACACACACACGCGCACGCACACACACTCATATATATATATATATATATATATATACATAATAAAGAGTGTGTAAATGCACTTCTTAAATGGTTATATTGCGATATATTCAACTGATATTTCACTTTACCATAAATACTATGGGGGAAAAAAACATTTTTACGTGTAATGCCATGTTAATACTGCGATCTTCAAGAATCTGAAGATGGGATCCAGATGGATCTTGAAACTGTCGTCTCATTTTCAAATAATTCTATTTTGTGTACAGTGTTTTTTTCTGCCATATATCTGAGTGTGTGCATTATGCACGTATACGTACACACATTACTGAGATATGGCTGCCGTACAAAACAATGCCATGCTCCGTGAATGCCATGAATAGTACACGTATTTTAGTCACCCTGAAAAACGCTTTCTATCTTCTGTTTAAGCAACGAGAGAACGTTATCGGTAATGGATTTGATAATTTCTTTTTCGTTGACTCATTCACTTCGTGATGTAAGAATCATGTGCTATTTCCTGTTCCCGCATTTCGATTGGGTTATAACATGAGTTTAAAATGTTCTATAGTTGTGATTACACGTATGCCACATGGCAAAAACACGAAGCGACAGAAGCCGAACATGAGCTGTCTTATCTTCGACGCGCTCTTGCCTTGTCTCACAAATGCCGAACATGGACTATCACATATGCGAAACGTTCCGGCCTTGTCTCAATTGCAGTATAAACATAGTCAGGTAGTAAGGAGCCCATTAAGAGGAAGCGCTTTTACATGCCTATATATATAAGATGGCAAGAGAGTTAAGACATCATTATTTACTGACACATCAAACTGCTGCCATGTCCTCTGCTTTTGCTAGCAACTACCACAAAAAGTTAGATATCGCAAAGTATCACAAAGTATTGCAAGCAAAGTCAAAATGGCACCACAACAGACATTCACCGTGAAGGTGGTATCCTTCACTATTGCTGTGATTTTTGGTTTAATTCCACTTTCGGCATCGCTGCCCGCCCGTGACACCACATCGCCTGAAGCTGCCATAGTCAACGGAACTTCCGTCGGTATTGACTTCATGCAGGACACCTTCGTCTTCTGCAAGGCTCAGGTGGTGGACACAGGCAAGCTTCAGCTCTACCATGTGATGTGGCAAGACGTCAAAGGGGAGCCTATTCCCCTGTGGTCGAAGGAGGCCAAAGTGTTCGCCCTGGGAACGGGTTACCACGTGCCTCACTCCTACCTGTTGTTCCACGACTTTTCCAGCAAGGACTCGGGAGACTACAACTGTGCACTGTTCCTGCAAGGCAACAAAATCCACTCCTCCACAATCTCTGTGACGGAAGCAACCGAGTCTGTCACATGAAGATGCTCTGGTGTGGAGAAGGTGGAATATCAGGATTTGAAGATATTTGGCTAACAATACTGTTACAAATATTCTGAGTGAGAGCCATTATTTAAGAAACTATGATAAGTACTGATAAACAAATAAAATGCGAAAATAAGATTGATACAATGGTCTCTCTCTCCCTAATTCTAGAGAAAAAAAAATGCTTAACAATTGTTAGATTATTACCATATAACATAATAAATGAGAATCAGATGATAAGTATCGTTTTTTTCGGAAAATGTATATGAAGTGTGAAAAATTATATTTACATATATATATATACATGTAATCAAGTATGTATGCGTACAGATAGTATTTTCATAAGTATATGGACACATGTAGATGTATGCACATTTGTATGCATTCTGCATATAAATGCGTCGGCATTTTTTCATATACTTGTCTATAGTGAAGAGTTTAAGTGCTTCATAGGAAGAATATATTTTTGTATCCTATGATAAGTTAAAGATCCACTGATATAAACAAACACACATCACACACACGCACACACATACACACATATGGATATGTGCATGTATGCGTATGTATGTATATAGATATACAGATAAATAATTATAGATGTATGTGTGTATACACATATATATGAATACCTACATATATATATGTGTGTGTGTGTATGTGTGTGTGCATATATAAACATATCCATATTATAGTATGTCTTAATGGAATTCTAACATGGTTCTATACGATTTCTTCAAATGATATTTAACTTTGTTGTAAAAATGATGGAAAGCTTTTCAAAAACGCCTTGTTCACGCGTGATGCCGTGTTGATCCTGTGACCTCAGTCGGTTATGAAAAATGGCATTTGCTTCTGATGTCCATGATGGTTGCTGATTCTGAGATTCAGTTCGACGCGAGATCCTCAGGTGCCTCTGGGATTCAAGGTGCCTCAGTGTGCTTGCTACATCCCTGATTGCCAAGATGTTCTTTCTTATCATCTTATCAAACTTCAGTCATTAAGACAGGAGATGGGGCTCATATCATTTTGGTTATTGTCTTGTCGACGGTCTGTAAAGTTCACCTTCCATTCACACGTTATTACATTCTCTAATGTATGATTGTTTACATGGTGTGCTTGGATTGTACTCTGAAATTTGATTGCACTATTATCTCATTAAAGATTTATACACCACATAACTCAAATTATATATATATATATATATATATATATATATATATATATATATATGTGTGTGTGTGTGTGTGTGTGTGTGTGTGTGTGTGTGTGTATGTATGTATGTATTTATGTATATGTATGAGTGTACATGCGCGCGCACGTGTATGCGTATGAATTATGTACGTATATATACAAACACGCACATCACCTAGATATGGCTTCCGTCCAAACGAATATGCAATTATTTGCAAGTTGCCATGAGTTGTACACGTATTTTAGTCACCCTGAAAAACGTTTTCTGTCTCTCCTCTCTCAATCGCCAACCTATTAACTTCGTAATGTAGGAAAGATACACTACTGTCTGTTGTCGATGTTTTCATTGGGTATTAACTTGATTTTAAAATGTTCTATAGATGTAATTACACGCATGCCACATCGTAGAAACACGAAGCGACAGATGCCGATCATGAGCTGTCATATCTTGGACGCGCTCTTGCCTTGTCTCAAAGATGCCGAACATGGACTATCATGTCTGCGATACGTTCCGACCTTGTCTCGCTTGCAGTATAAACATAGCCAGATAGTTATAAGTCCATGAAGAGGAAACGTTTTACATGACTATATATATAAGATGGCAAGAGAGTTAAGACATCATTATTCATTGACACATCAACCTGCTGCCATGTCCTCTGCTGTCGCTAGCAACTACAACAAAAAGTTGAATATCGCAAAGTATCACAAAGTATTGCAAGCAAAGTCAAAATGGCACCACAACAGACACTCACCGTGAAGGTGGTATCCTTCAGTATTGCTGTGATTTTTGGTTTAATTCCACTGTCGGCTTCGCTGCCCGCCCGTGACACCACATCGCCTGAAGCTGCCATAGTCAACGGAACTTCCGTCGGCATTGACTTCATGCAGGACACCTTCGTCTTCTGCAAGGCTCAGGTGGTGGACACAGGCAAGCTTCAGCTCTACCATGTGATGTGGCAAGACGTCAAAGGGGAGCCTATTCCCCTGTGGTCGAAGGAGGCCAAAGTGTTCGCCCTGGGAACGGGTTACCACGTGCCTCACTCCTACCTGGTGTTCCACGACTTTTCCAGCAAGGACTCGGGAGACTACAGCTGTGCACTGTTCCTGCAAGGCAACAAAATCCACTCCTCCACAATCTCTGTGACGGAAGCGACCGAGTCTGTCACATGAAGATGCTCTAATGTGGAGACGGTGGAATATCAGGATTTGAGGATATTTGGCTAACAATACTGTTACAAATATTCTGAGTGAGAGCAATTATTTAAGAAACTATGATAAGTACTGATAAACAAATAAAATGCGAAAATAAGATTGATACAATGGTCTCTCTCTCCCTAATATGATCGACCTTATTCTAGAGAAAAAAAAAGTTGCTTAACAATTGTTAGATTATTACCATATAACATAATAAATGAAAATCAGATGATAAGTATCGATTTACGGAAAAATGTATATGAAGTGTGAAAAATTATATTTACATATATATGTACATGTAATCAAGTATGTATGCGTACAGATAGTATTTTCATAAGTATATGGACATAAAGATGTATGCACATTCGTATGCATTCTGCATATAAATACTTCGGCATTTTTCATATACATGTCCATAGTGAAGAGTTAGAGTGGTTCATAGAAAGAATATATTTTTGTGTCCTATGATAAGTTAAATCTACTGATATATACAAACACACACCACACACACGCACACACATATGGATATGTGCATTTATGCGTATGCATGTATATAGATATACCGATAAATAATTATAGATATATGTGTGTATGCACATATATATATATATATATATATATATATATGAATACATATATATACATATATATATATATGTGTGTGTGCATATATAAACATATCCATATAATAGTGTGTCTTAATGGAATTCTAACATGGTTCTATGCGATTTCCTCAAGTGATATTTAACTTGGTTGTAAAAATGATGGAAAGCTTTTCAAAAACGCCTTGTTCACGCGTGATGCCGTGTTGATCCTGTGACCTCGGTCGGTTATGAACAATGGCATTTGCTTCTGATGTCCATGATGGTTGCTGCTTCTGAGATTCAGTTCGACGCGAGATCCACAGGTGCCTCTATGATTCAAGGTGCCTCAGTGTGCTTGCTACATCCCTGATTGCCAAGATGTTCTTTCATATCATCTCATCAAACACAGTTGCAAGTGTATGGACTTATTTCAACTTCAGTCATTAAGACAGGAGATGGGGATCATATCATTTCGGCTATTGTCTTGTCGACGGTCTGTAAGGTTCACCTTCCATTCGCACATTATTACAATTTCTAATGTATGATTGTTTACAAACTCAAGTATATATA
>BOPN01002726.1:82500-87500 GCA_017312705.2 Penaeus japonicus | reverse complement strand
ATAAATCACCGACACAATTATTATAAAAGCACAAAACCATATAAAATCTCATGTAATTTTTTCCCCGTTGAAACATGTGGGATTCATTTTACTCTATTTTTAAAATCTTCTTCAGTGTTTTGCCACGGCATTTCGAGTGAGTAAAACGACTCAGTTGCACGGAGATGGAAGTGGAGTGTATGAGTGAGCTTTTGTGCAGGAGTTGGCAGGTGTAGACTCCGGCGGAACTGGGAGTGAAGTCGTGGAAGACGAGGTAGGAGTGAGGCACGTGGTCGCTACCCAATGTAAACACGGGAATGTTGCCCCTCCATCTTGGAATCTGGTTACCTTTGTTGTCTACCCAGAGTACTTGGTATTGGTACAGCGGGTATGCAGAACATATTGGAGCTCGGCAGAACAGGAACGTGTCTTCCATGAGGCTGATCTCGGCGTATGTTCCGTTCACGATGATAACCTGATCTAAGGCAGTTGATGATGGCAGAAACAGCACCGCAAGAACGGCAATTGGGAGAGTGACTTTCATTTTCAAGTCTTCAAATTCGTAGCTTGGTGCAGTCAGAAGGCTTGGTGGGGAACTGAGTCTTTTACTGACTCTTATATATGGGCGTCTCTACCAAGTGACGTCATGAACAAACATCCCATCCAGAATCTTCCACGTAAAAGATCTCTTGATAGCATTGGCGCTTACGAAAACTATGACCTTTACGGTTCTTTTTCAAAAAGGAAAAATATATAGGTCCTAGAATTTGTGATAACATTTCGATAGTAAGGCATCAACATTCAGAGTGAGGATCAACGATAAGAATTTCCTCTCTTAACGGATACGACACATATCGATTTTAGGAATTACTTTCGAATTCGATTTTTTGTATTCTGTCAACATTTAACTTTCATTAATTTTGATGTCATTAAATGATCGCATTTGATTTCTAGAATTTAACGCTTTATAATAAAGGGAATGTATGTAAATGAAAAAAAAAGTGCAGAAGGGGAGATTGACTTCAATCACCCAACCAATGAGGCTGACACTGAGGCGGACAGACTTGATCTATCAGCCCAAACCATGACTTCCTTCCATGACGTCCCACGGGCTTCCTCCACCCAGGGCAACAGCTTGATGGGCGGGATCGAGGCAGGTCTTCGTATAGCCTGAGTTGATGTGATATATAGGTAGCAGGTCGTCCTCCAGAGAATATTTAGATAAAATTAATTATTTTCACAATCATTAGTATACCCGACTCATGAATATTAAATTGTCATTTCAAAAGTGATATCTTCTTATTGCCATGAGATCACAAGCATATATGAGTCAGTGATAAAGACTGCACTATATGTATTTGTGTATGTGAATATTTTTTATTATGATTATATATATCAAATAAATAGATATACATATATCACTGTGAAATGCCTTCTCATAATAAGGCATCAGATACAAATCTCTCAAGTAAAATTATGTCATCCTTGACAGATAATTGCTTCACATAGTTAGATCCAAATTATCATGACCCTCAACAGAGCTGACTACCTTTGATTACTATGCCCATCCATTCCACATACCCAGTGTTTGGAAATTACTGATTGGATCACTGTACTTTAGTGTTTATTTCTTGCATCTCATGTGTTAATGAATAAATATAATTTGTATAAACCCTGTGTCTGGTATCACATTTCCATTTTGTGTGGATTATTGGTGGCAGCGGTGGGATCGTAGCCCTGCCTCCTATATTCCTTAAAATTGTGGACCGCACATTATGTATTTAACAATAAGACTAAAAAGCCGCATCACCGTTTCGTTTTTTCCCCTCTCGCCTGATCACAGCAATGGAATACACCAAGTCATGCATATATATATATATATATATATATATATATATATATATATATATATATATATATATATATATATATATATATATATATATATATATATGTCTCTCTCTCTCTCGATATATATATATATATATATATATGTATATGTATATATATATATATACACATGTGTGTATATAAATATATTTATATATGTGTATAAATATATATATATATGTATATATATATATATATACACACATGTGTGTATATAAATATATTTATATATGTGTATATATATATATATATATATATATATATATATATATATATATATATATATATATATGTGTGTGTGTGTGTGTGTATAAATGTGTGTGTTTGTGTATATATATATATATATATATATATATATATATATATATATATATATATATGTATATATATATATATATATATACACATGTGTATATATAAATATATTTATATATGTGTATAAATATATATATATATATATATATATATATATATATATATATATATATATATATATACACACATGTGTGTATATAAATATATTTATATATGTGTATAAATATATATATATATATATATATATATATATATATATATATATATGTATATATATGTGTGTGTGTGTTTGTGTGTGTGTGTGTGTGTGTGCAATAATACATATATGTCTATATAAACATATATATATATATATATATATATATATATATATATATATATATGCGTATATATTTTTATATACATATATATGGAGAGAGAGAGAGAAAGAGGGAGGATCCGCATATATGTGTCTATGAAAAACACGATTTTGCAGTGCATTTTCTCCTCTAAAAAATAGATCATGTTGGAGACTATTGTGATTACCTAAGTCTAAAATACTTCACGACACCAAGGTTAGAAACAAAACAGGAAAAATAGAGCTCGGTGTATGTATGATAACTGAATTGTTATCTTTTCCCTCTTCGTACAAAGAAAAAAAAAATCTTGCCGTCTATATTAAAAAAAAGTTACATTATGCTAATCACCACAATTTTCATGATTGAGGACCGTCATTAGCTCTATCAGTCTTATGGATCATAATCTGTTTTAGATCTGAAATTATGAGTTTCGGTTTTGGAATCATGAATGCTCAATGCTCAAATCGTTAGGGATAATTGTCCAATATCTCTCTTGTTAAATACAATATCAACATTTTATAAACACAAGATCTAGAAAATATATACACAGGTAGACGGAATACTGCAAAAAATCTATAATCAAATATCAAAATAATGTTTTCATCCAAATATCGCAGCATATCGCGAAAGGGCAAACAATCACACAGGGAAATTAGATACAGAACAAGCGCAGTTGGAGATTGTCCGCCAATAGGACGACTGAGATTGAGTTCTGTGGTTGTTTTATTATCTCCCTTATCACCCTTATCACTGTCATCCCTTTTTTCTCTCCCGTTTCCATTATTGATTTTGTACACCTGTACGCCTTTTTTTTCAAATAGTATCACCGGTTCTCAGTATACATAAACAAAAATTAAATTAAGTTATATTTACACAGAGAGAACGAAAAATCATAAACGATAATGAAAAGGATGATTATGTATATACTATTACAGTTAGAATTGTGGGTGTTCCTAAAGCGTTTTTTCGTGCATCTATGATAAAAAAAAACAAAAGAAAAACATGACATCAGTGCTTTATTTTGGCTTATTTGAAACAAAATGATGCCAAAAGCATATCATGTAACTCAACAGCTGTTTCCTTCCTTCTCTCGGGTATGAAAACAAATACTAGTTTATTGTCAGGGACAATATGTACAAAGAGACACATTAACTTTTACTGAAATATCAGAAAGTTTTAGGAAGGTACTTAAGACAATACTAAAAATACACACCTAAAGAGAAAGAAAAATTAAAAACTCCTTCAACACAAAACTTTAAGACAATGTCACGGTGCGTAAAATGTGATAAAAATAAATCAAAACTATTCATATCTTCGCTCCATAATCTGTTTTTTTTCTGATAATTTGATTCTCAGTATTTTGTTCTGGCTCCTGCGCGAGCAGGAAGATGACGCCATCTGTGATTCATACATTTTCTGGGAAATTTGAAAATATCTTTATGATCTTTCATCCTACACAGTCTCCCCCCCCCCCTCTCTCTCTCTCTCTCTCTTTGTGTGTGTGTGTTTTCTCTCTCTCAAAAAAAAAAAAAAAAAAAAAATATATATATATATAATATATATATATATATATATATATATATATTAGATTTGGTTGACTAATATGAAAATTTATTACGCGGTGTTACTGTAGCGCCCAGTGCCACCTCCACTCCCACTCTATAATCAGCTGTGCCCTATTTGGTGCCCTGCCAGAGATAGACACCTAGTTAGGCCTGTAGTCTTCAGTCTACAAGAAACCAACTTACACCTTACCCTCTACATTATTTGAATCTTACACGCTTTCTAGATAAGAAACAAATTCATCTCAACACTGATCTATAGACAAATCATCGAAAAACTATTTGAAATTCACCGAAAAACTGGATTTAATTACCAATATCCTGAAAAGGAAACCCTTTACAAGCTGTGTCTAACTTTCCCCCAAATCGAAAATACGAAATAATAGAAAAATTTCACACATTGAAAATCCAAGTTACATACTGGACAACAAGTACATTATTGTAAAACTGAACAAATACTATGCATACTTTTCAAAGACCACATTAAAACCGCTTTAACGAGCAACGAACACAGTTTCTCTTATTTTGACGTATTTACTCTTAAGACAAAGATTGAAACTGTGTGGTGTTCATTAGGGAACAAGATTCATATTCCAGAAAAAAATAAATGAGATCGAATTTAAAGGAAAAAATATCGTTTTGCTTTACAAAGGAATTCATTCTCACGAAAATGACCATCAGGTCAGTTTTTATCGTGAATAGAACACACGTCTCCCTTCATGTCATAGGTTTATTTAAGGCATAGGGTACCCTTACGTGATCTGAGATCCCTATTGTGACTTTAATAATTTCATTTATCCGTTGCCTCTATCGGGATTCGAGTCTCCTGAATGTATTATTTTCTCTATATGCCTCTCGTCATTAAACAGCGGCGAGGGAGGGAGGTCAGTGATAAGCAGGGGATTTGATAATTATA
>BOPN01002726.1:62500-67500 GCA_017312705.2 Penaeus japonicus | reverse complement strand
ATTA
Source organism: Penaeus japonicus (assembly GCA_017312705.2). NCBI lineage: Eukaryota > Metazoa > Arthropoda > Malacostraca > Decapoda > Penaeidae > Penaeus > Penaeus japonicus. The sequence continues at coordinate 67,496 of BOPN01002726.1, read as the reverse complement.
GTACATGACCTTCACAACACGACATCCTGGCATTAGCAATATTCGTTGATCAAAATCGGCAAAAATATGTTAGTTTGATAGATATCTGAGTATGAGTAGCTCTGCTAGTGTCAACATCTGTGTTTGCTTCTGCTTCAGATAAATACGCATCTATCAGAATGCTACAAATACCTGAATCATTTGAAGTCAGGCAATATTTAAGGAGGTTCTCAAAAATTATAAATTTCTCAGTAAAGAAATACTAATATTGTAATTTTGCATTGAAAAACTTTACTCCTTTGTTGTCCAGATATGTTATCAATACCAATTGCTTTTCTGTACCTATGACCTTGGAATGAGATAGCAGTCAAATATAGTTCATTTTGCATTTCAAAAATTCTTTTATCCAGGAGTCAGCAAGTTTATCAACATTTCTCCAATTACAGCATTAAAAAGCAATTTGTAAGCAAATATCCTGACCTTCTTATTTTCTTTACTTATTATCTATTCACTTTATCATTCATCTTAATTCTTTCTTCATTCTTAATCCACAACTTTATTTTCTGAAGTCAAAGTATTTACTAAGAATAATGTTCCTTCAATATAATCCTATATCTATATATAGCTGAATAATATATAGAAGAAAAAAAAAGAAAAAAAGAAGAAGAAGAAGAAGAAGAAGAAAAAAAAAAAACATGTACTGTATATATAGTTTAATAATATATAGAAGACAAAAAAAAAAAAAAAAAAAAATCTTGAAATCATTCATGGGAAAAAGATCCTGCCATCCTAAACATTCATAATCAACTATAATGATAGTAAGACAAAAATATTCTATTTCTATGCATTAAAACTCACCTCTTCATTAGACAGGCCATAATGAAGGTTCATTAAAATCTCTTCATTCTTAATCTTCGTAAAATTAAACCTTTTAGGATCAAACGGCTGCGTGACGCTTACTATCTCGTCAGGTTTCCTTCTTAACTTAAAGCGATTTGGATTCATCTGAAAATAATAAATACTTTACTTTACGAATAACTAATGAAAAGTCCTAATTGTCTAAATAAATGCACTTGGGCTGTTTCTATTACTATTCCAATAAAAGATAAATGATAACACTGTTTTAATACAAAATCTGTGAGAAACATATAAAGTGTAACAGAAACAATAATATAGGTTTGTTTAAATATGAGTGCAATATATTTTTCTCTGTATGTATGGGGGGAGGGGGAGAGTGTAGTTGTGGTATGTGTAGTTGTGGTAAACAGTTGTGGTGCGTAATTGTGGTGTGCAGTTGTGGTGCACATTTGTGGTGCACAGTTGTGGTATGTGTTATGGTGTGGTGTGTGTATGTGATATGGTGTGGTGTGTGTACGTGGTATAGTGTGTGTTGTGTGTAGTATGATGTGCGATGTATGTAGTGTGGTGCTATATGTAGTGTGGTGTTGTGTATGGAGTACTATGTGGTGTAGTATATGGTGTGTGATATCTCATATACATGGTATGTTGTGGGTATGTGGAGCGTGATGTTTGTGTGCATTTTTTATCATATTCATCAGTATCACTTTTTATGTTTAAACCAACAAATACAATTACACTTATGTTTCATCTCCCTCTTACTATATGCATATATATATTTAATATATACACATAATGGGTACATGTAAAAAGCCATAGTTATATAAGTATATAACCAGATATAACTCCAAGGAAACACACCTGAGCCACTATGTGGTATTTTCCTGCTATAATTTTGGTCTCAACGTTATCAACCTTATAGTTGAATATGCCCGCTTCCATGGCCGCCTCCCAGCCACGCTTCAGCAGGGTGTCGAAGCCCGATGACACCTCCTGCTTGTGGCTGTTGCTCGTATTGTATGTGAAGTCATCTTTGGTGTACAGGAGCACGAGGTCTGACAGATCGTTTGTTCCGTTACACTCCATAGTCTGCGAAATATAACATAAGATCAATTTCAATCTGTCATAAAATGTGTAAAGTGTGGTAATTAAAAGCCTTTGTTAGTATCTGTTGGATATTCTTGGAAAATAGCATAAAAGTAAATTAAAACCTCCCTCTTTGCTCTCTTTGATTTTCTTTTTCTTATCATTCTTATTCACTTTTTGGCATACACCAACTCTTAAGGGAAAAAAAAAGGAGTATTTACCTATATCTTCAACCTCCAAGCCTAAAGACAACACTACAATATTCTCACTTCACACACTCAGACCTTCAAAGGAAATCTTTACACCTTCCTCCAAAACCTATAATTCTATTCACAAATGTCCTGGACACCTTCAAATCCCAACCAAAAATATTCCTAGTGCAATTTCTGGATAAGAACACTGTTGAGCTGTACTGTCCTACACTAACTTACATGCAACCTTCCCATGCAACCTTACCATGCTAGGTGAGACAGGTGTCTAGCCTCAGCTGCTCTTCTTTAGGTAATGAGATGAGAGCTTATCAATTCTTATTTGCATATGGTAATTCAAATCTGACATTAATTGGGTTATATATTCATCTCACATTTTGGTGGAGCCATTTTTTATTCTTTATAATTCACATTTTCAGTCTTACCAAGAATAATAATTACATCTCATAACAACAGTAAGAAAACCATGGAGCAGATACACATGTTCATTCATATGAAAAAGCACACATCACATTATACAAAGCCATGCACCAGTATTCCCAAAATGACAGTTTAGTTAGCATGAACATTCTTGAGGAATTATCTGGTGAGAAAATACTGACTGTAAAAAAAAAGAAAAAAAAATCATCAGAATAATTTGGAAAAAAAAATTATAAATGCCACACAGACTTGCTCTTGGCCAATCAAATATTAACAGGTGGTAGTTAGCCCATCCTAAAAAATATTGATTTTAGAGACTATTGTTTCGGTTCAATGAAACGGTCTGTGGCTGTGAGATGATACAAAAATAATATCTATTATAGCCATAACTTAAATAGAAGAGTAGTGAAGTTCTTATAGACTTAAAACTGACGAGAGAATATTTTTAACATATCTTAAGGTAAAGCACTGTTTAAAGGCACCAATTAGTATAAAAGAAAAACGATAGCTTCAGCATTTCAGAATTTTACACATATCTTCAAAAGTTCTCCCGAGGATTTCCATAAAATCTCACAAATGGTTTTCTATCTATATTCATAATATACTATCTTTAACTAAAACATATTTACTGCATTTTCTCACAATCAATCAATTTAGTTTCCTGATCCTATCAAATGAGCTCCAAGTATTCTTCTTGATAAAACTACTACATGTTTTGTGTAACTCAACTAGGCCTATAAACCTTTTCTGAATGAAAATGCACTTGATATGTTGGTGATGACTGACGGCAGACGGGTAGGTTGATGATAATCGCCTAAAATACCATTTTATTTGGACACTTATTCAACCTAACCAACCATGCAAGTGCATCTTCAACTCAGTTATGAAAAAATGAAATTAGTATATATTACCTTATATAATACATCAGATTTTTAATAACCAGAGAGAATTACTACCGTAACAACTCAGCTGTGAACACCTGTACAAAAAATTACATATATATAAAGAAAAAAAAGAAAAAAACATCAGGAATCCACCTATACTAAACCTCTTTAAAACATAAATTTTCTCTTATCTAATTCCTCAAACCTCATCTCTGATATTATGGGAGTAACCAAAGTAATTTTTGACGTAAAGAGCAAATTGATAAGGAAATACTATAGCAAAGAAAATGGAGAAGAGAGTCATTCCTTCTTTTTAGAATATAAAATATAATCAATAATACCATATTAAGAAATATCTAAGTGTAATCTGTATATCATAGAAGTATCTTCAAAAATATTAATAATAAAAGTAATAATAATAATAATAATAATAATAATAATAATAATATTGATAATGATAATGATAATAGTAATGATAATATTAATAATAATGGTATCAATAACAAGAGTATCATTAATAGCAATGTTAACAGTAGTAATGGTTTTACTATAGTAGTACTAGTACTAGTGATTTCTACTATTTATGCTACAAATAATTATAATAATTATCAATAATAAAACTAACAATAATAATAATAATAATAATAATATCAACATTATCATCCTCACTGCCTGTCTTTAATATCATCAATATCATTGCCATATTTATTATCATTATCACCATGACTACTATTACTAATATCGTAATTAACCCATTCCCGACGGGGGAATTCTAGCCTTGAATGTCCAAATGCCGGGGCGTTCGAATTATTAGGCCTAAATCAATTGAATGGCCGGCACAATACTGTGCCGCCCGGCAACTGGGCTTTTGAATGCGCGGTACACATGCTGTACCACCCGTCCTGTGTGGGTTAATATTATCATTATCAAAAATATTATCACCTTTATTGTTATCAGTATCACTATTATCATCATTATCTATGTTATCATCTTTGTTATTCTTATCTATGTATTATCAATACTATCATTATCTTTTGTTATCATTATATGTTATTCTTATTTACCTATCATTATTACTATCATTATCATCACTGTTATTACTATTATCATTATTGTTATTAAAATCAGTCATTATCATCATCACCAAAAATGCAGTTATAATTTCAATATAATTTTATTGACATCATTATTATCTTATCATTACTATTACTGTCATTATCATCATTACCATTATCATCATCATTACGAGTATCATTATCATTATTTCTCATAGTATCATTATTACAAGTATCATCATCATTATTACAAGTATCATCATCATTATTATAAGTATCATCATCATTATTACCAACCATTATCATCATATTAATAATTATTACAAGTATCATCATCATTATTATAAGTATCATCATCATTATTACCAACCATTATCATCATATTAATAATTCTTACAAGTATCATCATCAATATTACAACCATTATCATCATATTAATAATTCTTACAAGTATCATCATCAATATTACAACCATTATCATCATATTAATAATTATTACAAGTAT
>BOPN01002726.1:37500-57500 GCA_017312705.2 Penaeus japonicus | reverse complement strand
TATTATGACTGTAACGGCGCTAGCTCTAGAGCTACAGGATTCCAAAGTCAGCCTAAACCCACATTTTATGATGGATTTATGGAAAAATATTGTTTGGGCTAGTCTGTGCTACTCAGAGGGTGGAGAAGACCCTTTTCTGGTCCCTCTAATTTTTAGCCGGTGCCACTAGTGTTGTAGACTGCCCGCCTTGACAACCAATTAGGTCGTTAGGCGCCCTGTCGGCAGTTGGTTAACTTTAAAAAGATATACTGTGTAGTAGATGTTAGTTAACCTGTTAACACCGGGTGACAAGATATCATGTCCAGTGGTGGCAGTACAAGCCACTAGGGATGTGATATTTTGTCATGGCTTTCCTTCTGGCCGGCGTGCTGGGTGATCGGGCAATGACGGATTAATAAGGTTTGCCAATGATTATTTGCCCCTCTTGTATTATTGGAATGTCATAACTAATATTGGTATTTCTATCCCTTTACAGATGATGATGATAGAATGGACTATAACTATGGGAGAAGGGGTTCTCCTCGCTTCTTTGAACAGAGAGAAGCGTTTGAATCCCAGCCGCCCATGGACAGAGGGGGCTATTATGACTATGACCGACAGCAGTCAGACAGAAGGCTGTTATATTATGACAGTGACCAACACTGGTAATGTATATTACTGGAGAAATTGATTTAATTTGTCTTCACACTTTAAAATGGTTGGAAAAGAGGTCATATTTACTGAAGAGTGAAAGTAGTTTCATGAGGGACTCATATGTACATCCAGCATATAAAATAGTCCATGAAATTTGTAATTTTATTTTATTATATTTTTATTATTTATAACTTTAGTTGTAAAAACAGATATTGATTTATATTGCTGATTCTTTTTCTTCCTTTTTGATAATCAAGAACTTTGATGATATATTTCAGGAATAACAGACAGTGTGATCCTGGCTACAGGGATGGCATGGAGAGACCCAGTCACTATGACAGTCATGATAGCCCATACAACCATGAGAGGACACCCCCACCCAATCCAAGGGGCAGCTGGGGGAGAGGCAGGAGGGGCAAGCATGGAGGGAGGGGTGGGAAGGGAAAAAATGTAACAAAGGCTGATCCTCCCATGATACTCGGTGGCATCCCCCACCTGGAGCGCTCCTTTGTTGCAGCCAGGAATGAAAATGGGGGTAAGAATGGCAGTGCTAGCAGCAGCCAAGGGAATGAGAGTAGTGAGGGGCCTGAGGTGAATACATCTGCTACACCATTTGGGGAGAATCAGAATGCATCTGGCCAGTTTCAGGAGGGCACTGGAAACAACAGCTGCAGAGAGAATGGAAACTCCAGTCAGGAGGTCAGCAGAAGGGAGATGGTGCCAATGGGAGAGGAAACCACGCCACACAGAAATAGTAGGTTTGAAGGTGAATTGCAGCTGGAAACTGTTGACAGCGAAGAAGAGTATGATAATGTTTCCCCTTCGGCTAATGTCCCTCAGACAGCTACAACAACTCAGCCAGCAAGTGTATCAGCATCTAAGGACATGAATACAGAATCTCAGACTGATTCAGAGAGATTGCAAGAAGTTGCTGAAGCAGACCCAGCAAAGCTGGAACTTGAGACAGAAAGATACTATGATGAGCTGCTGGGTAAGAATGAGGAGGAGAAGAAGGAAGGGACTGAAATTCTATCTGCTTCCCAAGTAGCCAAGATCACAGTTGCATACAAGACGGATGAGCAACAGAAGAAGGATGAGGAAACTCAAAAAAAGGAGGAGGAAAAGAAAGCAGAAGAAAGACAGGCACAGATTGAGACAGCTTGGTCCATCCTCCACCAATACTGGCAGTTTGTGAGCGAGAATCCTTATGACTTTAATGGCTGGACATATCTCCTCAATCATGTGGAAAGCATGGTAAGGAACACCAAGAAGTGTGCTGTTTATGAGGCTCATGATGTGTGTGTGTGTGTGTAAAGATGTGGATGTGGGTATGGGTGTGTGATGGTATAGAGTTCTCACTGTTTTACTTAACCCATCCACGACGGGGGCATTCTAGCCTTGAATGTCACAATGCCGGGGCGTTCGAATTATTAGGCCTAAATCAATTGAATGGCTGGCACAATACTGTGCCGCCCGGCCACTGGGCTTTTGAATGAGCGGTACAGTACTGTACCACCCGTCCAGAGTGGGTTAATAAAGATTGGAGAATGGACTACACAGAATTTGAAGTATGTGTCTTTGCCAAGGAATTTTGAAAGCTCACCACTCATGTTATTGAGCACTAGCAAATGATGAAATCAATCTCTCAAATGGCCATTTTCTTGGTAATTTGTCATGATAAATTTTGATGGTAATTGTTCTATGCACTGTTTGTCTACTCAGTCTGTTATTACTATGCTGTTTGTTACTCTAAAACATATTTAAAGATGTGGTTGATAAGAAAGATAATTAGAATACTGGAAAAAAAAAAGAAAAAAAAAACATTGAAGGGAAATCTTTACCTTTCAGGACAACTTAGAAGCAGCTCGATCCGCCTTTGAGGGATTCCTGCCTCTCTATCCTTACTGCTTTGCTTACTGGAAGAAGATTAGTGACATGGAGATCAGGCACAAAAATACAGAAAGGTTTGGGTGTTCTCTTTCTTTCGTTTTCTTGCTTTTTATTTTTCTGTCTTTGCTGTTTTCCATTCTTATGCTTGTTTTAAGTCCCTCTTTTTATTCCTTGTCTTGTTCTTTTTTTATTTCTGTTTTATCATTTTTTTTTTTTTTTGTTTGTTTGTTTTTTTGTTTGTGTTCTTCATTTTTGTTTTCACTTTCTTCTTCTTCCTCATCTTTTGTTACTCTGCCTCATCCTCTCATCTGCTCTCCTTCCATCTTTTCACTCTTCTTCTTCTCCTCTTCCTCAGCATCCCTGTCTCCTCTTCCTCCTTTTTGTTTTCTCCTCTTCCTTGTTCTCTATTTTGTAATTTGCTGTAAAATCAGAGGTTCAATTTTCTAAGATGTGAGAATAAAAGTAAAAAGATAATCTTGCTTTGAATTTCAGAATAGTAGTGTTATTTGTCTGGTTTTCTCTTCTTCCATTTCTCTGTATCCCACTTATTATCTTCTCCATTTTTTCCATTGGTCTTTACTATCTTCTTTATTTGTGTTTTATTGCCCTCTGCTTTTGTTATTTATTCTCCATTTGTTTATTCATTTTCCCCCCAGATCTCTTGGGATTCTCCTCATTGGGAGTGAGTGTGTGCCATTTTGCACAGACTTGTGGGTCCCCCTAGTGGAAAATTTCATCTCCTACGCCAAAGGGAAATCGCTGGAGCCTCAGAGTGTTCGAGGGTAAGTAGGCATAAAGGAGTGAATCTGTCTCCGTTTTACAGTGTGTGTTGCCAGGGTGTAGCAACATGGTTTTTGGAATATATTTTTTACATTATTTCTACAATTTGTTGATTTGGTTTGGTTATGAACATATAAGGATGCATATGCTATTGTGTATCCTCCTAACTCCCATTATTTTGTTTATTTCTATATGGGCTTTTCACTGATATTGATAACTCTATTTGCAGGTTGTATGAATATGGCTTAGACTCTGCAGGGAGAGGATGGCACAGCTCTCCACTCTGGGAAACTTGTATAAACTATGAGCAACAGGATACAGGAGACCTTGTTCAAGTGATGGGATTGTACAAAAGACTCCTGTCTACTCCCACTAAGCTGTATAATAAACATTGGGACCAGTAAGTGATTTTCTGTAAATGCAGTTGTCATCTATGCATAGGAAATTTCTGTGTTGCATATCTTTTTACTTTTGAGAGTGAATTTGAGCTCATACTTTATTATAGTCATTTTTTTTTTACCCAATTAAAGAAGATCCCAGTTGTTTTACCCAACTTTACTTAACAGGATTCAAAGTTATTTATTTTAATCACATCTACGTTTTCCAGTTTCCTTGCCATAATAAGGGATCACCACCCTCGTAATTTGCTCTCTGTAGAAGAGTACCAAAAGCTACGGAAGGAGACATGTGAGGAACTCAACATCAAATACACGCCGTGCTCTATGGTTCCTCCGAAGTCTGTTCACAAGGTACAATTCCTCTCTTCCAGTGAGGGGTGATGATCTGGTGTTTGTTTGATTATGAAGTCACGCTTGTTTTATTATGTTTGGGTTCCAAAGAATTTCATATTCATGATTGCTATATTTGAGATGAGGAATGGACTATATTTGTTGGATTTTCTCCTTTTTTTAAAGAGGAAAATAAGGGGTTAGAAAAAAAAAATCATATGTCAGAAAAAAATTGTACTTATTCTGTTTCAGGGATATATGTTATAAATGAAACCAAAGATAGCATTTATTTAATCATCACTTGCTTTTTGTATTTAACTAAATTGAATTAGATAGTAAAGCTAACTCCAACTGAAATAATAATTTACATACCATTCAAGCACTGTAACCCTAGGTATTCTTTAACCCTATGACGACGGTGCGTCACACTCGTGTGACACAGCTAAATTCCCGATGCTGGGGCGTCATGCCAGTGTGACGTTTCCAATGCAATATTGCAATGGCCTGGCGTAGGGGTTTTCGCATAGCGTGTGCCCCATCGGGAAAGGGTTAATAGTATTTAGGATGTAACCATGCCTTATGTTTCAGTTAGATATAAAAGGATAACGTAATTCACAAATTGACAAGCTCTTGCTGTACTGACATATTTCATTATGTTACATTATGTTGTAGTATTTTCATTATGTTTAAATTTATATAGCAAACACTTTCAAGGAATGTAGCTACTTGTGTTATAATGAATAAAAGACAAATTATATTATTAGACAAATTATCCATTATAATAATTGGTATGAAACATTTCTTTTGGTTGAATAAGTTATTTCAAATAAATAGCTACATATACTGCCAATAGTGTCATCTTCCCACTTTTCTCTCCGTCTCAGTTAATTTAGGAAAAAACAAGTATTCAAGTTTAGTGTGGTGTAGGTAAAAAGCATGTAATTTATCTATAGGATTTATGTCCTCTATTTGAAAAGACTCTAGCTAGTGCTCAGGGCAAACTGTACTTCATCTCCACTGGATGCCTCAAAATAATTGTCATCTTTTTAAGTCTCATAGTCTGTGAAGTCAAAACTACAAGTCTTTTTTTTTGTAAATTGAATTAAAGTAGATGGAAGTGATTGTTTAGTGCACTGATGTGCTACATTTATGTATGATTGTGAGATGACACCACGTCTTTTAATGATTAAAGATGTATCATTGACTGCAACCTGGTTCTTCCTTTAACAGACTCCCCAGCCAGAAGACAAGCTCACTTCGCGCATGAAGGAGAAACTAGTGGCTTCTTACATCAAGACTCATGAACACAATGAGGAGGAGGTGGACAAGAGATGGAAGTTTGAGGAAAGGGTCTGTATTTTGGTGATGTGACTAGTTTGCTTTGTGGATAAAGGGAGATAGATCATATCCTTATGAATTTTATTTGAGAGAGAGACTGACTGACTGACTGACTGACTGACTGACAGACAGGCATACAGGCATACAGGCATACAGTGTGTATGTGTGTGTGTGTGTGTGTGTGTGTGTGTGTGTGTGTGTGTGTGTGTGTGTGTGTGTGTGTGTGTGTGTGTGTGTGTGTGTGTGTGTGTGCGTGCGTGCGTGCCACACAATAATGGAGAGAATCCTTTTTTATGTTGTACTGTCTAATATGGCCCTGTTTTCAGTAAAAAATTATCAATTCAGTTGATAGATTTATGACTTCTTTTTTCTGTGGGGTCTGTTCCTGCTTATTGCTACCTGACTGCATGCTATTTTGAATGAATATTAATTTTAGATTAAAGAATATGATTTAACTCATTGCGAACGGGGTGCCTAATGACCTAACTGGTTGTCAGGGTGGGCATTCTACAACAATTCTACAACTAGCGGCACGGGCTAAAAAGTAGAGGGACGAGGGAAGGGTTTTCTCCGCCCACTGGGTAGCGCAGACTAGCCCAAACAATATTTTTCCATAAATTCATCATAAAATGTGGGTTTAGGCTGACTTTGGAACCCTGTAGCTCTGGAGCTAATGCAGTTACAGCCATAATACTTCATGACTGTGTGCGCACTTCAACTGTGAGCAGATCCCAATGTCGCATCATATACACATTGATTCCCGTCTTTTAGGCCTAATCGGTGCCGACATGTATATCATGACACCCGTACGCAATGGGTTAATACTGTAGTTCTCAAATCTATAATGGCCAGATATAACAAGAGGCAAGTATGATATAGCAAGCTTTACTAATGTATTTTTTTTTTGCCCTGATAATTGCAACACATCATGTGATGGAAAGAAGGTATATACTCATATTATGGGGGATTTAAAGAAAAAAGTCAGTTGCCTTTTACATTTCTCCCATATGAAACAGAAGCAAAGAGCAGTTGATTTAAGTAGCAGTAGTAAAGAGCAGTGTTAGAAAGTGGCAATAAGAGAATAGTTACTGCATTGAATGGTCCCTGCCACCCCCTGTTAGGTTGGTCTATTAAACTATAGAGTAATTTTTTTGCATTTTCATTTTGTTTTCCATGTTACTGATTATTTTTCCTAAAATTACAGATAAAAAGACCATATTTCCATGTGAAACCTCTAGATAAGAAACAGCTCAAGAATTGGAATGAATACTTGGACTTTGAAATTGGGATGGGAGACCCTGTTCGAATAATCCCACTCTTTGAACGTGCTCTTGTAGCCTGTGCTCTGTATGAAGACATGTGGTGCCGGTATGCTTCTTATATGGAGAGGCATGTGCAAGAAGTCATGGATGGAATGCACAGTGAACAAAGCGAAAAGAAAGAGAAAGAAGTGAGTGATGAGAGTGGCGATAAGAAGGAAGCGGAAAAGGCAGAAACTGAGAAAGGAGGCGATGAGAGTAAAGAGGGGTCTGCCAAAGCTTCCGAGTGTTTAGCTAAGAGAAAAAGCTGTGATGATAAGTCTGATGAGAATAGTCAGGTAAATGATGAGAGTGTAGTTGATGTTAAAGATGTTAAAGATAGAGATGATTCAGGTAGCCGGGGCTCTGTTGCCAGTTCGCAGAGTGAAAGTGCAAGGGACGACTCCTCAGTCGGAAATAGTGACCAGTGTAACTATGATAAAGACGCCAAAGTGTGCGAAGGCCATGTGCTCTCAAACTGTGCCTCGGAAACAGACTCTGTTAGCCAAAGTGGTCGGACTGGCGATGAACAGGGGAAAGAGATGGTGAAAACAGAGCCCCTGACTTATAGACAACTCAAAGACAAACTCAGTGTTAATATAAGTATGGCTGAAAGAGTGTTGAGATGTCCCTCGCTCACCCCCGCATGGATAAAGGGTGGGGTGAGCTGGGAGGACGTGAGGCACACTTACCGTCGTGGTGCGTGGATACATTGCCCCAGTAAACCCCGCCTTCTCATGCAATGGGCAGAATTTGAGGAAACACAAGGTAAAGAAGGTGACCCTGGACCTCTCTCCAGACCAGGGTCATCTGCAGTAGGAAGTTTGTATGTACATATCTTTTTTTTTTTCTCTCACTCCATTTTTTCTTTTTTGTGCCTCAAGGGAGGTCTACTAGTATTGGAATGATTTTGATGGCTCACAGTCTCTGTGACTATGATTATTATTATTATCATCCTTTTGATTTAAACATCTGTCAAATTATATTTTTGGCTAGCTGATCTGTTTTCTTCTACTGTGATTAAAACCTGTGTATTAAGACAAGGTAATCTGAATTTCTTTGAAATATTTGCATTTCTTTAAACTTAGCTTTTTGTAAAGGAAAATTAATTTTACATGCCTGGTACATGAACACAAATAAAAGTCAAGAAAAAAGACAAACAAAACAAAAACAAACTGTTTTTTGTAGTTTTATATGTATATAAACTTTTTATGCATATGAAAATGATTATTATATTTGGCATTAAGTGGAAATGGGGAAGTCAAGTGACTTTATAAAGTGACAATATTTTCTTACATTTTGATTTAGTTTGAAAAATTGTGACTATTTGACTATATGTTTTATAGAATTAATTTTAAATTTTAGTTCCTATAAAGGATCTTTATGGAGTGGAATTTGATTATTTATCATTTCAGGTAATTTGGATACAGCACGAGAGCTGCTTAGTACAGTTATTGCTAAGCATCCCACTTTACTGAAAGCTCGGTAAGTGAAAGGAGAAGAATTCTCGGTCAAAACATAGTCTTAGATTCTGACCAGGACTGTGTTAGAATTGAAGCTGATTGTGAAGAATGTGATCTAGAATATTTGGATTTTTACATAGCCTGTTGGTGTATTTCATTATTAAGTTTTAATTTGTTGTTTAACCTTTCCATGGTGTGCAGTTTTTGTGGGTTGGATCTCTTTTATACTGAATATTTTTTTAAAAACACAAGTTAGTTATTCATTTGGTTGTTTAACTAACACATCATATCAAATGCTTATTAGTATCACTTTGCTGATATATCATATATAAACTCATATATCATTCCAGAAGTCTAGAATATGATAGAAAACATAATGTCTTAAGATGCCCTGCTCTGGCTGTACATCATAAGATGTTGCTCATCTCGTAAGGGTTAATGGCCAATGGTTTGGTAAAATTTCACATCTAGAAACAACATCTAATAGAGAATAGATATAATATATTTGTGCAAAGATTTACATGTCTTGTTCTACTTTCTATTTTTTTTCGGGGGGGGGGGGGGGGGGGGGGCGAAAAGGGGAGAGCGGTTGGTAAGAAGATTTATTGAAAGTGCGTTAGAGGCAAGTGAGAGTTTATGAGCGAACAGCAAACTATTTTTTTCTTTCATTTTGCAGAATGCAGCTGATAGAATTGGAACGCAGAGCCCAAAGTTACCAGCGTGTAGAGGAATTGTATGCTGAAGCATCTCGGGTTGTCACTGAGCCTCGCCTTAGATCCTGGCTCGCGATTAGATATGCACGCTTTCTCTTTAAGGTATATATAGAATCCATTGTTTATTTGGTTTATTTTTTTTTCTTTTTCATTATTGTAAAATAACTCAGGGTTTCATGTGTTATGTGTACATTTGTAACATGTCCTAAGAATTTTTTTTGATAATTCCTAAGTATGACATATGTTGTTTTGCTCTGGAGTTTAGGTGCTTTTGATTATACTTTCCACTCATAATTGATGAACAGGAATTTTATTCATGCCCTATTTCTTTAGAAGATAGTTAAGTGGCATAAGAACACAAGACTATTGTCTAATTAGAATTTAGGAAAGATAATTGCCACTTACCTCATTTTGTAAATTAACCTTGAGTACAGTTAGTTTTGGAATTGAATATTGGATGTTGAGACAACTTAAGTCTCCTATAAATTCTTCATATATCTTTTTGTAATTTTCTCTCTTTTCTATCTTTCCCTTCATCTCTTTCATCTTCTCAACATAGATATACTGTACACAGTTTCCCTTAACCAGAACCCATAGGACAAAAATAATCAGTCCCACCCTTCCAGATCCTGCTGGAGGCAGACCGAGCACTGGTGGTGCTCCGCAAGGCCCTGAAGAAGGATCGGGGCAATGTACACCTGTACCACCATGTCTTTGATATTTGCTACCAGCGGCAGCCCTTGGACTGTCAGGGTGTGCTGGCGTCAGTGATGCTGGCCCTGGCATCAAAGGAGCTGTCAGTTCATGCCAAGTACTGGTTTGCTTTCAAGAGAGTTGAATTCCTGAGAGAGCATGGAGACATCAAGGAGTAAGTGGTCTGAGGTTTTGCTAGGACAATAGAAGCATTTTTGTAAAAGATTGTCATTTTGGGTTTACTTTATTTGTTTATTAAGGTTCTTAGATTATTTCTGAGGAATGTAAATCAAGGTCTCAGATTCTTCTCTTTGTTAAGGCTAAATACATACCCTGTGTTATAAACAAAAGAATATATTAGAATGCAAGTTATGCCAATATACACATTTTTCTTTAGATTGAAAAAAGCACAGAAGGAGATGGAAGAGCTAAAGACCTTGGTGGACGAGGAGCTTGCCAAAAAGGTGAAGGAGGAAGAGGAAAAGAAAGAAATTGAAACCGTAAAGAGCGAGAGTAAGGACGTCACAACTGGAGAAATTGCGTCAGATGGTACAGGTAAATCACTCAGTTGTTAGCCAGTTTAGCTTTTTGTGGTCGATCAACTGAAAGTGTCTTAATGGGGTGAACAATTGACTAGAAGAGTTTTAAAATTCTCAACTATACACTGTGTTTTAGTTTTTTGTTTTTTTGTTCAAGAGCCTTGTTTTCATATATGACTTTTGATACATCTGTCCATATAAGGTGAATCATTGAAGGCAATCTATCCCACCCATTTCTATAAAATGGTATTAAACCATGCTTCACTACATTTTCCTGTGTTTTATATGAGTGCATTTGTAAGAAAGATCAGAATTAGTGCCAATTTCAGTGCATCTAACAGAGGTAACAACATGCTGAAAATCTCTCTTATTTTCCTAGATAAGTAGATGGAAATTTTATTTTCTGTTGATCAAATGGTATCCTTTTTACAGAAGTTAAGACCAGTGCAAATGAGGAAACAGCTGCATCAGGGAGTGAGGTACTGACAGCAGAAGCCAACCCACAAGCTCTTCAAGTGCCTGAAGCCCAGCCAAACCAACAGTTTCCTGTTCCGTACTTTGCAGCTGATGGTATGGCTGATATTTTCATTTTTGTTATTGTTTTTATTAATTTTGTTATATTGATAATTTTTAGAATCATTATTAAGTTAAAGCATTGTTGTTACTTTTATCAACATCATTGTCATGGTCATTGACATCATCATTATCATTGTCATTGTCATTGTCATTGTCATTGTCATAGTCATCACTTGTCATCATCATTGTCATTGTCATATTCATTGTCATCTTCATCTTCATCTTCATTGTCATCATCATTACTAATATTATTATTATCATCCTTCCAGGTGCCATCACCTACACCCCAATGGAGGGCTATGGCTATGGCTACTCAGACCCCAACCAAGCTCTCCCAACAGCCCAGGAGGTCGTCCAGGGGGCAGGAGGCTCGGCAGAGCGACTGGACACTGCCTCTGCTGACTGCCATAAGGTTCCTCCGTCCTGGGAACTGAATGTCCAAATGGGGGGATATGGGTGAGGCTCTTGACCCCTCCTTTTTTGGGGGGGGGAGTGCATGTTTATGAGGCATTGATTGGGTTAATTGGCTTTCAGAGACTGATTTGTTTGGCTTTATTAGTTAGATTAGATTCATGAGGTAATAATAAGGTTTAGATTAGGCTTGCTTTAGATTTTTTTTATGAGACTTTAATTGGTTAATGGGTTTAATTGGTTTGTCAAGTTTGAAGTTTGATTGTGATTATGAGACATTAAGTAGTTTGATAGCCTTTATAAGACTCTTTTTCTTTGAGTGGATAATTCATATTTGTATATATGGTTGGTAAATATTCTGTATTTTCCTTTTTAGATTCTGTTGAAAAGCTATGTTTGTTCTTAATATTAGTATATTATTTAATCATTTAATTTAGATTTTCAGTCATTGTAATGATTCATTCCATGTTGTTAAGCCCATTATTGTGTAAGAATTTTTTCAAACATTTTAAAGATTTTTGCATTGTGACATGACACAATACTCTTCCTTGCATCACAGGTATGGCAAATCAGATGACAACCGCTGGCACCAGGATGCAGCATACCGCCAGTATGACAGCCTTGTTTCCAATGGCTACGCCGACCACCTCAAAGACAATAAGGTAAGGAAATAGGTGGTCATTTAATGTCTATTCATGATCTGAGAGAATATGGAGTTGGAATAAAAGGAGAAACAAATACAACACTAGATTTCATGGTGTTTTATTGAACTGATATCTTCCTGAAAAAGAATCCCATGGAATATGTCGCCTGTCTGACTTTTCTTCATGACTTTGTCTTCCTTGCTTAGAAGATCTTTGTGTTTGGACAGGGAATCAGATTGGACTGAACTATTAGATATCCCAAATATTAATACAGAAAATTCTCCCTGCCACCCATCAGACAGAGGAGTTCAAAATGCCCTTCCAGGTGAGTATCGACCACCTGCATCGGCGGCCAGGCTTGCCACCCCTGGGAAGGATGCCTGACCTAAGCCAGCCACCTCCATCTGCACCTGGTAGCCTGCCCCCTTCCAACCTGCCCCTGCCTGGGGACATGACCCATTCCAACCTCCCACCACCCATCATGCCAGGAGTACTCCCACCCAAGTTCACGCGGTTAGTGCTCAAGGGAATTGTGTCTGCTTTGTCATATATTTGTTTTAACCAGGCCATTTTTGCTTGCTTGTTATCTGTCCTTTCCTTTATTTTGATTTCTGCTCTCTATATTCTGTTTTCTCTTTATCTCTCTTTCTTCATTTTTACTTCAAATATAATTCCACCGATTTTTTTTTAGGCCTCCTCCACTTCCTGGGCTGGGCGGTTCTGGCATGATGTCAGGCTATAGGCCTCCTGGTGGGCCTATGGACAATCTCCCACCTGGAGAGAGGCCACCGCACCCTGCAGACAGATCTTACCTTGAGGGTCCTCAGCCCTTCGGCAAGCGCAGACACCCAGGAGATTACAGGTGTGTAGTGGGTGATCAGTAATGTGCAAACTAATCTTCTTTTAAGATGAGTATTTATCGTTTATATTTATATTTTATTTATATTTATATTTATATTTTATATTTATATTTTATATTTATATTTTATATTTATATTTTATATTTATATTTTATATTTATATTTATATTTTATATTTATTTTTATTTTTATTTTTATTTTTATTTTTATTTTTATTTTTATTTTTATTTTTATTTTTATTTTTATTTTTATTTTTATTTTTATTTTTATTTTTATTTTTATTTTTATTTTTATTTTTATTTTTATTTTTATTTTTATTTTTATTTTTATTTTTATTTTTATTTTTATTTTTATTTTTATTTTTATTTTTATTTTTATTTTTATTTTTATTTTTATTTTTATTTTTATTTTTATTTTTATTTTTATTTTTATTTTTATTTTTATTTTTATTTTTATTTTTATTTTTATTTTTATTTTTATTTTTATTTTTATTTTTATTTTTATTTTTATTTTTATTTTTATTTTTATTTTTATTTTTATTTTTATTTTTATTTTTATTTTTATTTTTATTTTTATTTTTATTTTTATTTTTATTTTTATTTTTATTTTTATTTTTATTTTTATTTTTATTTTTATTTTTATTTTTATTTTTATTTTTATTTTTATTTTTATTTTTATTTTTATTTTTATTTTTATTTTTATTTTTATTTTTATTTTTATTTTTATTTTTATTTTTATTTTTATTTTTATTTTTATTTTTATTTTTATTTTTATTTTTATTTTTATTTTTATTTTTATTTTTATTTTTATTTTTATTTTTATTTTTATTTTTATTTTTATTTTTATTTTTATTTTTATTTTTATTTTTATTTTTATTTTTATTTTTATTTTTATTTTTATTTTTATTTTTATTTTTATTTTTATTTTTATTTTTATTTTTATTTTTATTTTTATTTTTATTTTTATTTTTATTTTTATTTTTATTTTTATTTTTATTTTTATTTTTATTTTTATTTTTATTTTTATTTTTATTTTTATTTTTATTTTTATTTTTATTTTTATTTTTATTTTTATTTTTATTTTTATTTTTATTTTTATTTTTATTTTTATTTTTATTTTTATTTTTATTTTTATTTTTATTTTTATTTTTATTTTTATTTTTATTTTTATTTTTATTTTTATTTTTATTTTTATTTTTATTTTTATTTTTATTTTTATTTTTATTTTTATTTTTATTTTTATTTTTATTTTTATTTTTATTTTTATTTTTATTTTTATTTTTATTTTTATTTTTATTTTTATTTTTATTTTTATTTTTATTTTTATTTTTATTTTTATTTTTATTTTTATTTTTATTTTTATTTTTATTTTTATTTTTATTTTTATTTTTATTTTTATTTTTATTTTTATTTTTATTTTTATTTTTATTTTTATTTTTATTTTTATTTTTATTTTTATTTTTATTTTTATTTTTATTTTTATTTTTATTTTTATTTTTATTTTTATTTTTATTTTTATTTTTATTTTTATTTTTATTTTTATTTTTATTTTTATTTTTATTTTTATTTTTATTTTTATTTTTATTTTTATTTTTATTTTTATTTTTATTTTTATTTTTATTTTTATTTTTATTTTTATTTTTATTTTTATTTTTATTTTTATTTTTATTTTTATTTTTATTTTTATTTTTATTTTTATTTTTATTTTTATTTTTATTTTTATTTTTATTTTTATTTTTATTTTTATTTTTATTTTTATTTTTATTTTTATTTTTATTTTTATTTTTATTTTTATTTTTATTTTTATTTTTATTTTTATTTTAATCAATGCTTGTAAATGCTATATGAAAATACAGAAATGATAAACAAGAAGTACAATACATTGTCGCCTGACAAGAAAACCTTTCCTTGGCCACAGTTCAGAGGAAGAGCCACCTTACAAGATGTCCCACTTAGAGATGGACAGCCACCAGTACCGGCCCGAATACGACAACATCTATACGAACTCCCCTGGACCCTGTGCCCCTCCAAGCCACCGGGCACACTTTGGCTCCTGGGACAGCGACTATGGCTCTTACATGCCTTATGGTCGTAGGGATGACCTCCACGATGATGGTCTTCATGGTGATCAACTTGGGGATAGACATGACCTTGGTGGCCTTAGGGATAGCCCAGAGCTCTCGCGCTTCAATGAGGCAAAAAGATATTCCCTCCGTGATGAGGATAATTACTCGCCCATTCCACGGGAGGTGTGTTGGGGATGCACTCATGTTTTGTTATGTTGTTGCTTTGAGGCTTACTTTTTGAGAAACAAATTTTCCAAAATTGTACTTTTAGGTATTCCTTATTTAAATTTCTTTATATCCTTCCCCCTGCTCCATTTCTCTCTCTCCCTCCTTCCCTCCCTTCCTCTCCCTCCCTCTCCCTCCCTCTCCCTCCCTCTCCCACCCTCTCCCACCCTCTCCCTCCCTCTCCCTCCCTCTCCATCTCTCCCTCCCTCTCCCTTTCTCCCTCCCTCCCTCTCCCTCCCTCTCCCTCTCCCTTTCCTTCTCCCTCTCTCTCCCTCTCCTTCTTCCTCTCCCTCTCCCTCTCCCTTTCTCTTTCCTTCTCCCTCTCCTCCCTCTCTCTCTCCTTCTCCCTCTCCTCCCTCTCCTCCTTCTCTCTCTCCTCCCTCTCTCTCCCTCTCTCTCTCCCTCCATCTCTTCCTCCACCACCCTTTCCCTCTCTTTCCCCTCCCATTCTCTCTCTTTCTGTCCCCCTCCTTCCCTCCATCTCTCTTTCCCCTCCCTTTCTCTCTTTCTATCCTCCTCCCTCCCTCCCACTCCTTCCCTCCCATTCCTTCCTTTTCTTCCCATCTTCTCAATCTCCTATTTTGTATTCTTTTACTTACAATGACTATCTCCCACTCCCTGCATTCCAGCTAAGTCTCCAAGAACCCGAAGGCATGTGCGTGAACGTGCCGAAGTGGCTGGTGCAGGAAGGAGGAGAGCTGTGCCTGAGCGAGACGGACCGCGGCGTGGCCCTCATCCGCTACTGGCCAAACTTCATGACCGAGAGTGGCCAGATGGTGCGGCTCTTGTGACATTATTTATGAATGGGTGGTGATTTGGGGATTCTGAATGTAAATCTGGGACTTATAGAGTGGATGGGAGCTGTTGAATAGATGTCTGTTTTATGATAAAGAGTGATTGCTTGGAAGATATTGGGTGGGTTTGATTAGGGAAAAGTAGATGTCTGTGATTGAGATGACTTTCGATTGGCGTAATTTAGTGCATTCAGGGGATGTGATATTTGATAAAGAGTTGTTTTGTTATATGATATTGGGTGTTAACACGTTGATTCTGGCTTTGTTTTGTATATTTTTTTTACGTGTAGATAGCTCCACAAGGAGGTACTAGGCCTTTCACTAGCCTATTTACCCTATTCCTTGAATCTTCTTGAAATAGTTTTTGTAATTTTTAGTTATTGTTATTAACATTATGATAACAACAATAACTACAACTACAACAACAGCAGCAGCAACAATAATAATACCAATAACAGTAGAAACAACAACATCAATAACAACAACAATAATAGCAATGACAGTAACAATAACAGTAGCAACAACAATAACATCATTGATAATAATATTATCAATAATAATAACAGAGATAATAAAGCAGTAACAATAATGATAATAATAATAAGGATAATAGGAATAACAACAATAACAGTAACAATAAAAACAATATAAAGAATAACAAATGTTAATGATGATAATTGTAATACAAATATAAATGAAAAGTTTTTTTCCCTGAAAATTCAAGGAATGATGTAAACTGATGAGGTCAGGAAGGCTTAGTAACTGAAACCTTGTTGACAAGGTGTTTGTGAGGCCATTCATGTGTTTAAAAAAATGGTAAAGCCATGGTGGACAGTGCATACTCCTGGCATCAACAGGACGATTCTTTCTGAAATGGCATATTGTGTCTTTAACTCTAGGAAATAATTTCACCTCCTTTTTTTTTCTTTTTCTTTTGTACGAAAAGGATTTGTTTTTACTGACCTCTTAATCTTCATTGCAGTCCATCTTCCGAATCTTACGCAAGGGCCTGAAGTGGCACCAGCGACGGGCACTGATCGAGGGCAAGTGGCAGAATCTGCCGCACCTCCTCTCCTGGATCGGCCCCTGTGACTACTCCTACTCTGGGGTCACTCTGGAGAAGAACACCAACTGGTTGCCGGAGATCGTCGACCTGCTGCACAGGTGGGATAGTTTTAAGTTTTAAGGATGCCTCTGTATGGGTGGGGATGGTGGTAGGGGTTGTCAGTGTGTGTGTATTTATATTTTTGTGTATGCACATGTGTATATGTATTACCAATATGCAAGGAGGACTTTACTGAACAGGAACTGGAGAAAATATCCATCCCTCTTCAAATGCAATCAGAACGGACTGCATGTACCCTACACTCTATCCTATCTTCTCTCCTCCCTTCCTTGCAGACTGATTCGCTATACGGGCAACCAGTACAACAGCTGCTTCCTGAATCTGTACCGCAACGGCTATGACCACGTGGGCTGGATGTCGGAGAATCACCCTGCCCTGCGTGATGAACCTTCCATTGCCGTCGTCTCACTCGGTCAGTTCAGTATGAAGAGTGTTCTTTCTGTCTTTTGTGATAGGGATGAAGAGTTTTTTCTTATTTCTTCTCCCCTTCTTTCTGTATTTGGGATCAGTTTTTTCTTTTCTTTGATTTAAAGAATTTTTGGAACTGTTTCTTTATTTCACTTTGACACACACAAAGTGTAAAAGTGTTTCAGTTTTATAAACCCAAAACGTTTATTGTTTTACATAATTGCTGAGTTTTTATGTAAAATGATTATCCACTGCTTAGAGAAATGAAATATTAGACTGTTGCACAAGCTACCTCTCCTTTTCCAATGTTATCCATATTATTACACAATGTTCATATAATTTTCACACTTCTTTCTTGATGGCACAGGTGTGACGAGGCTTTTCGAGATGCAGAGGAAGGACGGCAGTGGGTTTCTCCGCTTCCCTCTCTTCCCTGGCTCACTGTTGCTCATGGAGGGAGCCACTCAAGAAGATTGGCAACACCAGGTAAGTTGATGTTAGATGTGATAGACAAGGGCTTTGATTTATCTGGCTTTGATTGTTGTTATGAGGAGAGATGGGAGTTTGTGTAGGAATGGACAGAAAAGGACTCTTGATTGTGTAGGATTGATTATAATTGCAAGGAGAGAGGGGAAGGTTTGTTTTGTTTGCTGGTGGATTAGCATGTGGGAAAGATCTCTCTGTTTTTTGTTAAATTTTTTTGATTTCTTGAGAATAATGTCTTCAATATTTTGAAGTATGATTGCTTTTCTCTCCGCTATAATTGTTACTCCCCTTAACCCATTCACGCCGGGGTGATTTCGGCTTTGAATGGTCGCCTCGAGATTCTTGGGCACACAAGCCGCGAGCCTGGGCTGCCTGCTCGCTCACCCCAAGCGCCGGCCTTGCCCAGATATCTTGTCCCCGGCGTCTGACGCAAAAACCACGAAATGTGTCAGCATGTTATCCGGTGGGAATGGGTTAACATTACCTTCATCACTAAATCAATTCTAATGATTTTTTTTTCAATCTTGTCCCCTCAGTTCCCTAAGCAGCCCAACGTGGCCTCTGAGAGAATCAACATCACCTTCCGCAAGATGTACATGATTGAAGGGCTGACAGTGTGAGGGCTCATAAATGTGAATGTGTTTGGTCTTCGGTGCTACAGGTATGAGGAAGCGAGGGGAGAGAAGGAGCTGTCACGATGATAGACGTTATCCAGTGGTCGCAGGAGGTCATTGTCAAAAATGTCAGTCTTGGGATGTGATCCTAAACCATAGTACGAAAAAGTGTTCTTTGCTGGAACATTTGGAATGTGAACTAGTCGTATGTTTAATGTCTTTTGTTTTGTTTTATGATGAAGGGAATTTGTTATCTAAGTTAGGTAATTTTTTTCTTAGAAATTGAAACAATAGAAGTTTATTGATTTGTATACATTTTTTCACAGCCTGTTGGAGACTTACAAAATAGATATTCATTGGTTTGCAGACTCATTTTTCACAGTCCAGTCAAAAGCTCAAATTTCACCCAAGTGCAGCAATAAGAATTTTATAAAAAGAAAAGAAGTGTATCAATGATTTGAAATTATATGGTGGGTACATTTTGTATTTGATATTACTGTACAAAACTGTAATGAAGTCACCCATAAAAGTTTGTATGAGGATTTTATTCAGTATGCTCCCTATTATGTGTGGAAAATATTAATGTGTATATGAATATATCAAAGACATGAAATTATAATAGGATACATTTTATAACATTTAAGTGTACACACTTTAGTATGCTAATAAAATGTTAAAGGACTCATATTGTTAATTTTCCCTTTAAGGCAGACTGTGAATCTAATAAAGGAGAGTGAGAAAAATAATGTGGTATTATTTAAGGTTGGAAATGCTAAAATTAACCCATCCACGACGGGGGCATTCTAGCCTTGAATGTCACAATGCCGGGGCGTTCGAATTATTAGGCCTAAATCAATTGAATGGCTGGCACAATACTGTGCCGCCCGGCCACTGGGCTTTTGAATGAGCGGAACAGTACTGTACCACCCGTCCAGAGAGGGTTAACGAGGGAAAAATCTGAAGTAAAATTTCTTTGTACAGCAGAGACAATGAAACAAATTTTTCATTTATATATATACATGGCACTTGTAGCTGAAACAGGAAGAGTGGTGTGAATAAACGATGGACTTGAAAGTATTCAATTGTGAATTTTAACCCTTTCTGGATGGGTGGTACACTACTGTACCGCTCATTCAAAAGCCCAGTGGCCGGGCGGCACAATATTGTGCCAGCCATTTAATTGATTTAGGCCTAAGCGCTCGAAGCCCCAGCATTGTGACATTCAAGGCTGGAATGCCCCCGTCGTGAGTGGGTTAATGCATGATCCAGAAATATGGATCAAGGATTTTGCAGGTTTTGCTCATAGAACTCACATCATTCATCTGAAAAGTTAATTTTGTTCTTAGTGTTAGCTCTTTTCACAGCCATGGAAAGAAAATGTGTTTCATTTCATATATTGCTTATGAAAAAAGGAAACTTAATAGTAGAAAATGAAATGATATAAAAAAACTGAAAAAAATTAAAGTGAATAGAAATATGAAATATCTTAACAAGAAAACAAGGTCATTGTCCAAGATACAAGAAGCTTGGGGAATATTGACAGCCTGAGAAGGCAGCAGATGCAGCTGTTAATTCACACACTATCAAAATATAATCAGAGTGTGTAGGAGGAAGGAGAAAAAAATGAGATGGTAAGAACAACAAAAGGCTCTTTTTAAGTAAACAATGTCAATGGAAATAGGTGAATGCATTGCAGACAAAGAATAGAAAAAGGAA
>BOPN01002726.1:30000-35000 GCA_017312705.2 Penaeus japonicus | reverse complement strand
TATACACATATATCTTTATTCAAATTGAAGAGGCACAATCTTCGAAAAAGAAGAAGAAAAAGACAAAAAATTGAATGAGAAATCCGTGTGGGAAACGACCTTCGATTAACAACACGGCTCGTTTTCATTTTAAATTTCTGTGTGAAGATGGATAGGAAATGTTGATGGCAATAATAACAATGATAATAATTATAATATTGACAATCAGAACGATAACGACAATAGTGATAATAATAATGATAATACTAAAGATGATGATAATAATGACGATTATAAGGACATGATATAATCGATATATTGATAATGATAATAACGATAACAATAATAATGATGATAAGGATGATTAAAAATGATAATGATAGTAAATAAATTATGATAAATAATAATAATAGTTAATATTGACAATAGGAACAAATACAGTAGTATTAGCAGTAATAACAACAATAATAATTGTAATGAGGATAATAATGATAATGATGATGGTAATGACAATAATGATGATAATGATAACAATATCAATGATAATAATAAAACTGATGATAATAATATAATGATATTGATAATGCTAATGATAATAATATCAATGATAATAATTAATATGATAATAACAAAGTTAATAAGAATATTAGTAATACTGCTACTAATGATAATGAAAATCATGATGATAATGATAATAATAATAACAATAATGATAATGATACTAATAATGATTATGATGAAATGACATGGTAAAATTAAAGATGATAACAATAATGACTAATGATACTGAGAATGGTAATAATAATGATGATAATGATGATAATAATAATAATAACAATGATAATAATGATAATAAAAATGATGATAATGATGATGATAATAACAACAATGAGAACAATTATGATAATGATGGTAATAATGATGATGATGAAAATAATAGTAATGATAATAATGGTTATAATAACTCTAATAATAGTAATAATGATAATAGTAACAATAAAGATTATGATAATAATGATAATCATAACAATAATAACAATAATAATGACAATAATAATAAGAAAAGAAATAAAGGTGATGAAGATAATTATATTACCATAATATCAACAATAGCAGAAATAGCAATAGTAACATAAGTAATAGTCGTATTAATGAAAACAACATCTTTAATACCACTACCATGGCTACCACTACGACTACTGCCACTCTTCCACAACCGCTAAAATATAATATCGAAGTAGTAATTGTGGCACAACTACCACCACCATCACCATAACAACAACACTGACACTATCATCATTCTAGGATTCCTCTACATCGAACGGGAACACCTCGTTCTCTCGCCTCCCTCAGGGCCGCCCACGCCGCCCACGCCCACAAGATTGACCCTCAGAACGCCCTCTTGGATATCAATAACTACGTCGATGTAAGTCCGGAATGTTTTTGTTTTTTTTTGTCCGCTAAAGAAAGAAAGAACAAGAGGGTTGTTATTCTGATGATAAAGAGGTGTTTTTTTTGGTTTGTTTGTTATTTGAATAATGAATGGTCGTCACCTTTAATTATAATGTTATCTGATTCTCAATGAGAATATTAGTCGAATGATATAACAATTACGATAATAAAAAATAACATCTTTATTGATATTCACCCCTTCCTATATCCATCAACTTTAATGATACCATTACAATATATATATATATATATATATATATATATATATATATATATATATATATATATATCAGCTCTCATTCTTTCTTCCATAACTCACTTGCATTATAACACAACGCTATTCTGTTGCTCTTAGGCGCAGTACTATGGCTGGATAGGAGTGGGTTCCCCCCTGCAGTATTTCAAGGTAGTTTTTGATACCGGGTCGTCCAATCTGTGGGTGCCCTCCAAGGACTGCTCTGTCATTAATATTGCGTGTCGTAAGTGATAAGTGTATATCTTTTTCTGATATCTTTGTAAGAAAAAAAAATGTTTTATTTCATTTTATGTGATTACCGGCTGGTATATTTTGCATAGGTTTTGTTTGAAGGATTCGTTTAGAATTAGAGATAGACAGTGGAAGTGAAAATAACAAAATAAAGGAAAGTAATGCGTAGTGAGAACGAAAAATCTATTTCATAATGTTATGAAATATTTACAACAGACGGAAAAAGAAAGAAAAATTAAAGAAAAAAATAAACTGTCCACTAAATAAGCTTACTGAAGGACGATATAACATAACATACAATACTCTTAAAAATGCTCATTAAATTACAACATTAACTATTCCAGAATTCCACAACCAGTACGACCATGACGCTTCCTCGACGTACGTAGCGAACGGTAGCGATTTTGTGCTACACTACGGAACGGGATCGCTCGAGGGCTACGTGTCTCTAGATAACGTTGATGTAAGACAGATCTTTTAAGAGATTTTGATAGGTATTTTTTTTGGTTTGTTTTGTGGTATTTTCTTTATAGATATTATTAAGATATGTATATTAATTTTCTATGATTATGATGTGGTCTCAAAACATTTGTTCGGAAAATCATTCGTTTTATGATTAAGATATGATTAAGATATAATTAAAATATAAATAAGATTAAATTAAGATATGCATATTGATTTTATATGATTATAATGTGGTTTCAAAACAGGTATTCGTAAAATCATTCGTTTTTTGGTTGTAAATATCCGGCTCTCGTCCCGTACAACCTCTAAAATCATATTTTTAATTTCACATACCAAAAGCCCCAGACATCCATCTCCATCCCCCATCACCCAACTCAACCCTCCACCTCAGCCCACCGATACCTCAAACCCCCCTTCTTACCTATACAACAACCACCTCAACCCATTAAATCAGAAAACGCAACCTAACCCAACTAAAAGCAACCTAATTCAACCCGACTCAACCCAGCTCAACCCAACACAGCCTACCCCTACCCGACACAATGCAACTCACCCCAACCCCAACCGAACTCAACCAAACCTAACCTAACCAAACGCACCCCATTACTAACGTAAATACAACCAACCCTAACCCCAAACCGTATTCTTCCTCCTTCTCCACCTCTTCTTCTTCTTCTTCTTCTCTTCTTCCTTTTACTCCTCCTCCTTCCCTTCTTCTTTTTTCCTCCTCCCCCTCCTCCTCCTCCTCCTCTTCCTCCTCCTCCTTCTTCTTCTCCTCTTCCTCCTCCCCCTCCTCTTCTTTTATTCCCTTCTCCCCTTCCTCCTCGTCTTCGTTTCCCTCCTCTTCTTTTTTTTTACCTCCTCCTCCTCCTCTCCTTCTTCTTCATCTCCTCTTCCTTCCTTCTTTTATTCCCTTTTCCCTTTCCTCCTCCTCCACATTCCCCTCCTCTTCTTTTTTTTACCTCCTCCTCCTCCTCCTCGCCCTCCTCTTCTTATTTTATTCCCTTCTCCCCTTCCTCCTCGCCCTCCTCTTCTTATTTTATTCCCTTCTCCCCTTCCTCCTCCTCTTCCTCCACCACCACCACCACCCCCACCAACCCCCCCACCCCACCCCCACCCTCACCCCCACCGCCACAACCACCACCAAAACCACCACCACCACCACCCCCATCCCCACCTCCACCTCCACCTCCTACTCCAGATGGGCGGTTTAGTCGCGCGTGAGCAGGGCTTCGCCGAGGCCGTGAAGGAACCCTCCCTGACTTTCGTGGCAGCCTCCTTCGACGGGATCCTCGGCATGGGCTTCCCGGAGATCGCCGTCCTGGGGATCCCGCCCGTCTTCACCACGCTCTACGAACTGGGCGAGGTCGATGCGCCCGTCTTCTCCTTCTACTTCAATAGGTGAGAGGGGGAGGGAGAGGGAGAGGGAGAGGGAGAGGGAGAGGGAGAGAGGGAGAGGGAGAGGGAGAGGGTGGGAAAGGGGGAGGGAGAGGGAGAGAGGGAGAGGGAGAGAGGGAGGGGGAGAGGGAGAAGGAGAGAGGGAGAGAGGGAGAGGGAGAGGGAGAGGGAGAGAGGGAGAGAGAGAGGGAGAGGGAGAGGAAGAGTGAGTGAGTGAGTGAGTGAGTGAGTGAGTAAGTGAGTGAGAGAGAGATAGATAGACAGAGAGAAAGTGAGAGAGAGAGAGGAAGAAAGAGAGATAGAGAAAGAGAGAGGAAGAAAGAGAGATAGAGATAGATAGATAGAGATAGATAGATAGATAGAGATATAGATGGTTAAGTATTCTCTCTATAGGAGCAAAATCTTCTTTATATAAACGAGAATCAGGATGAAAAAAAGTAAAAAAGAAAAAAAGAAGAAAATCAAAGAAGAAAAACTAAAATCACTAAGATTGTAATTTACGTAAAAAAAACGAGTTTGAAGCGGCCAGTCAAATAAAAAAGAAGGAAATAACAAGAATAGAAAAAAGAAAGAATAATATAGATAAGAGAATCTATAATAATATATTACGTATACCCCCCCCCCCCACACACACACACACACAACCCCAAAATATCAGATTCTCGCCCTCCTTAAGCATCCCATAATATATCATAAAAGAAAATGTAGCAAAATCAAAGTAGAATGTCAAATGTTGACTTTCAAAATGACAGAAAAACATAAATCCTCACCTTTTTCCACCCAACCCTAGTCAAACTAAACTAACCAAGCGAACCAAGTCAACTCAAACGAGACTCAAAGTACTAAACCTCATCTAACCTAACCTAACCTAATCTAGTCTCACCTAACCAACCTAACCAAATCAGATCGACCTGAGCTAACCTCATCTAGCTAACTTAACCACCAAATCAACCCCAAACCTCAACCCGAACCCTAACTCAACCTCAACTCAGCCCCAACCCTGACCACAATCTCACCCCTAACCACAACCCCAACCCAACCCCAACCCTAACTCAACCTCAACTTCAGCCCCAACCCTGACCACAACCTCAACCCTAACCTCAACCCCAATCACAACCCAAACCCAACCCCTAACCTCATCCTCAACCCAACCCCAACCCCAACCTCAACCCCAACCGCAACCCAACCTCAACCCAACCCAACCCCAACCCCAACCCCA
>BOPN01002726.1:17500-20000 GCA_017312705.2 Penaeus japonicus | reverse complement strand
AGAAAAAAAAACAAAAAAACATGGAGCATAAAAGTAGTCTTCATTCCTATATTATTAAGATCACTCGTAACTATTCCAAAGGCGCGACTGAAAAGGATATAGGTAATGCGAACAGGATATACGAACTGTGGAAAACATATTACATATAATATATCTTACATATTACAAGGATCCTGATAAAATTATCTAAGGTTTGATGAATCTTGTTGAGACATTTAATTGCAAGAAAATCATAAATTGTCTTGATCAGTGCGCCTCATCTTGCATAATAATGACAGTGATTATGATAACAGTTATAATAATAATAATGAGGATGATAACATTATAATGAGTGTGATGGTGATAACATTAATAATAGTGATATTGATAATGATATCTAATATAATGGCGATATCAAAATTAGTATCAGTAAAAATATCAATATTATTATCAATAATAGCAATAATCATAATATATATGCTAATGGCGATAACAATGATAAAATAAGTAGTAGTAGTGGCAATGTCAATGATAGTGGTAGCAATTATGATAATAATGATAATTATTAACAATGATAATCATAACAATGATAATGACAATAACAATAACAGTGATTATAATGATGATAATGATAATAATGATAGCAACAGCGATAATGATGATAATCATAATGATAAGAATGATGATAATGATAGTAATAATATCAATAAGAACAATGATTATAGTAATAATTGCTATAATGATAATACAAACAATAACTATACCAAGAATAACAATACAAATGATAACAACCACAATTACATAAAGATACAAAATACTAAAACAACAATAATAACACTGAAGCTCCTTTTTTGCACATCAATAGTCAACAATTTGATACAAAATACAATTCTCTCTCCAAGGAAATTAATTAATAGGACGCCACTTACACACCCTGTCTCAAGAGGATCCTTGCCACATCCTTCTCGGTAATGGAACACAATCCAGGACTTCGCGGAGATATAATGGTAGTAATGGTGATATTAATGATAATGGTAATGATGATGAGGATGATGATGATAATAATAATGATGAGGATGATGATGATAATAATAATGATGAGGATGATGATATTAATGATAATGATAATGATGATGAGGATGATGATATTACTAATAATGATGATGATGATGAGGATGATGATATTACTAATAATGATGATGAGGATGAGGATGATGATATTGATAATAATGATAATGAGGATGAGGATGATGATATTACTATTAATGATAATGATGATAGGGATGATGATAATAATAATGATGATGATGAGGATGATGATATTACTAATAAAGATAATGATGATGAGGATGATGATATTACTGATAATGATAATGATGATGAGGATGATGATATTAATAATAATGATAATGATGATGGGGATGATGATAGAAAATAAATTATGATTATAAGGATGATGGTAATGATAATAATGATAATGATAGTAATGATAATGGTAAGGATGATAATAATGATGATTATGATGATGATAATGATAATGATGATAATAATAGCAGTAATAATGATAATGACAATAATAGTAATGATAATGATAATAATAATAATAGTAGTCATGATAATAATGATAATGATGATAATCATAATAATGCAAGACTTCTCGTTTCTTTTAATCTACACTTCACTTCCTACTATTTTTTCTGTCTATTACAAACTCGCTCGTATCCTTGTTGATACTCAAATAGAAAAAATACGTGGGGAATAACACTCTTGTTATTCTGTTATTCAGATTTAAGGAAATGCGAAGACAAAGAAAGTCTGATTTTATGTCTAAGAAAATATCAAGAAACTGCCATATCATCATGTAATATCGTTATGTTAAAACTTTACCTGTTTTCGTTTTCCCGAGAATGCATTATTACAGCTTATACTTTTCACTGTGCTGTTAACATGACAACGATTCAGCATTTACACCGGGATTTCGGATGACATAACGAATGTAAAAGATAAAAGGACTCATTTACAAGCTGTTTAAAACTATAATACAGAATAAGATACCTGAAAGACAAAGGTTATCTGATTAATACTAAAGAACTAAGGATGTAATGTAGCTGATATTCTTAAGAGACGGAAGGAGAGTTAATTCATGTGAAACACAATATATGGAGTGGAAAAGCGAATTAACACCGGACCGTATTTTGAACAATCCTGATGTACTTTATTAGTGCTCCCAGTGTTAACCAGATTCTAGTTCACTAATACAGTCGTTGATGGCTTTTCTAACTTACTGTTTATTGGGCAAAACTATTTTCTTTTTCATCGGTATTATACACTTCACAAATCCACAAATATTTTCTCATCTGTATACACTAATCACTACACAAATCCATAAAAGAAAATATGACTTATGGAAGGATTAATTCGCACGCGTAGCATTAGCGACTGCTCTCTTCTGCGAGATTTCCGCTGATACTGCAGCACCATCAGCCAATTCCCACCGAGGCATGCACAAAATGCACTCATT
>BOPN01002726.1:2500-10000 GCA_017312705.2 Penaeus japonicus | reverse complement strand
GAGAAACAATTAAAAGAATAAAATAATGAAATGAACAGGGGGAAAATATAAACAATAATAAAAACAAGAACAAAACAGAAAAACGAAAAATAAATACATCTGTTAAAGAGCGTAAATACTTCACACACATGAATAAACTACTTTATAAGGATAAACAAATGTTAAGCAATTTTAGACAAACAACCTAACCTAACCGCGGAAATGCCTGCAAGGTACCCCTAAATTCTCCCTAATATATGGAAAAAGTGGCCCCTGTTTGGCCCCTACTTTCCATGGTACAATGAGGAACAGAAATCTATATTCAACAAGAGGAGTTCCCTTGGTGAATCTGATGTTCATTCATGTCACTGAGAACTTCCGTCTGGTGCGTTTGACGTTTCCTTTTACTTTCTTCGCTTTTTTTTTTAAAGTCTATCTATTATATCTATTGGGAAAACGGCATTGCTAACACCATTTCAGGAAACCGATTGAGTGAGGGGGGAGGGAAGGGGGGGTGAAGGGATGGTTTATATCTTTTTACCCAAATTATTGCAAATGTCGACTACCTGCAGTTACCACAAGCGACAGCAACTCTAGCATGACCTTGGTATTGCAAACGATACCCCGCCTCTTGCACTTCCCTCCCTCTCCCCCTCCCCATCCCCCTATTCCCTCCCTTCTTCCGACCCCCTCCCTCCCCTCCCCTCCCCTTCCCCATCTACCTCTCATCTCGCTTCTCCCGCAGCCCCTCTTCCATCCCCTCTCCCCTCCCCTCTCCCCTCTCCTATCCACCGTCTCCCCTCCCCCCTCCCCCCTCGACACAAGCTCCTCCCCCTTACGGACGTGGTATATAAACACGTCTTCCTGACTGAAAAGGAATTTGCGAATAGTCTTCGAGCGGAATCTCTACACGGTAGGTGGCGCTGCTTGGCTGTGGGATCGCGATTTCCGGATCTGTGCGTGTGAGTTTGTGTATACGTGTGTGTGTGTATATATATATACATATACATATATATATATATATATATATATATATATATATATATATATATGTGTGTGTGTGTATATATAAATATAT
The DNA here is from genome assembly GCA_017312705.2 of Penaeus japonicus. Classification (NCBI taxonomy): domain Eukaryota; kingdom Metazoa; phylum Arthropoda; class Malacostraca; order Decapoda; family Penaeidae; genus Penaeus; species Penaeus japonicus. The sequence continues at coordinate 8,943 of BOPN01002726.1, read as the reverse complement.
ATACATATAATATATATATATATATATATATATATATATATATATATATATATATATATATATATATATATACAATATATATATATATATATATATATATATATATATATATATATATATATACAATATATATATATATATATATATATATATATATATATATATATATATTTATATATACACATTTATATATATATACATATATATACATATATATATACAATATATATATATATATATATATATATATATATATATATATAAATATACAATATGTAAATATATGATACACACACACATACACACACTTGTATATATATATATACAATATATATGTATATATATATATATTGTATATGTATATTGTATATATATTGTATATATATATACATATATATATTTATATATATATATATATTTACACACATATATAATGAATATACACACACAATCATACACAAGTGCGTATATATATATATATATATATATATATATATATATATATATATATATACATTTGTAATGATATACATATACATGGCTATGTGTGCGTGTGCAATTATACAATTGTGCGTGTATACATGTGTACATATAGTATATTCCTTATAATATCTGTCGCTCCAGCGGAATGATTGAGTGTTTATTGGATAATCTCATTATAACTGAATACATTGATTTTTAATGCATTTATGTTGGGAAAATTTTAGACTTTGGAGGACTCTTAATTTTAACTCCATAAAATTTGAACTTTAGATGATAAAAAAATAGGTTCATCATAGTTATCAAATGTCATAAAATTGCTCATTATTGTAACTTGTAATTATTAGCATTGCTGTTATCATTATCATTATTAACTCTATCAATATCACTATCATCTTCATTATAATCACTGTTGTTACTATTCATCATTATTCTTTATTGTTATGATGCTCGTTATCATTGCTGTCATTGTCATTATGATAATCATTCTTCTTCTTTATCTTCATCCTATCACCTATTATTACTGTTATACTATTATCATTATTTATCTTATTATTATCATGATTATCATATCAACTATCATTGTTATCATTACTATCGTCTTCATCTTCATTAACGTAGTTGTCATTATCATCATAACTATTATTACTATCATCTTATCATTGATATCTTTGTTATCATTATATTTCGTATCATTGTTATCTTTATAAAGATTATAATTGTTATCCTTATCATTAGTATCATTATTATTATGATTTGAATCATAATCATTATCAACATTGACAGTTGTATTATCATTACTAACATCATTATTACAATCATAATGTAATTAAATCATATCAGTCCATTTCACAAATAAAGTGATATCTCAGATAATAGGTCATTTTCTTTCTTTTTTCATAATCTAAAAAACTTTTTCATATAAACGTTACATTCTGATCCGTTTTAGAAAATATAGCGTAACATTCTACAGCATGCACTCTATATAACTGTTATGTATTTGATTCAGTTCCGGTGTTCTTTTCCACATTTACATGCCTCGTCTTCCCTGAACATTTCGGGTCTTTCTAAATTCAGTTTTTTTCTAGATTCAGGTCCTCCTAGATTGCTTTTTTTTTTTCTAGAGTCAGGTCTTTCTAGATTCGGGTTTTTCCTAGTTTCGTTTTCCCCCCTAGAATCAGGCCTTCCTAGGTTCGTTTTTCTCGAATCAGGTCTTTCTAGATTCGGGGTTTTCTAGATTTAGGTCCTCTTAGATTCGTTTCTAGATTCAGCCCTAGAATCAGATCTTTCTAGTTTCGTTAAATATTTTGTTTTCTTTATCAGTTTATTATTTTTTCTCTCATCTGTTTTCTCTCGTTGCTGTTTTTGTGACCACACATCAACAAACACAATGCACATCCACATACACACACACACACACACACACACACACACACCTCCTGGAGGATATTATTTCGGCTTTAGTTAAAAACAAACAAGAAGAAAAAAAAGTAAGTGTAAAATCCACGCTATAATGTCAATGATTACACCTCTTTGTCAATCTACTATTGTATAGTTTCCCGGGCACGACTTTAACATAATAACATTATTTAGTATATTTCTTTGAATCATCCACTCGATTACCATTATAAGTAGGGGAGAAGTGTGATTGTGCTGACTTCATAATAGTTATATGAAACTATATACTTGTATATATATATATATATATATATATATATATATATATATATATATATATATATATACACATATATAATATATATATATATATATATATATATATATATATATATATATATATATATATATATATACATGGATGAACTATCAAAACTAATAGCAATATGTTTACAAATCACGGATACCCTTTAACCTAGCAAATGCCCATCATACTAAAACCTGTCACTGACACGCAATAGTTGACAAGGAACTACACTCAGCAAAAAATGAAGTAGGGCGCTCGAGAACAAATCCAGTTTTTGCGCACCCGTACGCCCGGACGCGGCGCGGAAGGACAACGCCTGCGCATGCGCCAACTTTTTCATGGCTGTTGGGCAAGCAAGGACCGGCTGGTGGGAAGTCCGCTTGGCTCGGCCTTCTTCCGTTTAAGTTCGCTCTCTTTCTATATGTTTTCTCTTCTATTCGCCTCTTTCTCCCTCTGTTTCTCTCTGATACTCTGTCTTTAATAGATGGCTTGGTCTTTTCTGTTTGCGCTTCCTTTATTTCTCTGCCTCCCTCTTTTATTTCTTAGTTTTGTTCTTTTCTTTCTCGTTTTTTCACACAAAAAAAAAAAAAATCTTTGTTACTTTTTTATCATAACCATGACGGCTGAGAGAGAGATAGTGATAGAGAGAAAGCCGGAGAGATAGAAAGATAGAAAGATAGCCTAAGAAAGACCCATGTCAACTGAATAAATATACTTGTTTTTATATTGAGAAGGTATGCTCACGGGTGTTTTATTTGTGTGATATGAACATGTATTGCATCTAAGTTTACCTATGACTTATGCCTATACACTTGTTTCTCACTTGCTTTCTTTCTCTCTTTATTTCTCACTGACTTTGTCTTTCTCTTTCTCTTTCACCTCCTCCTCTCTCTATAATTACATAAACGGTATACTTTAACAGTTAAAATCTAGTTTACCTTGTCAACCCGGATTTCAAGTTAAGGCAAAACATAACGTAAAGCATATAAATAAAAGAATGCGACATTTCAGTCTGGCATCTCTTTCTTTCTCTCTCTTTCCTGGTATTCCAAATCTCTGTCTGTTTCACTCTTTTTCCATCCTACACAGTTCAAAATTACATAAAATGCATTTTCTTTTTAAGGCCAATATAAATTGTCATCACCCCCCCCCCAAAAAAAAAAAAAAAAAAAAAAAAAAAAAAAAAAAAAAAAAAAAAAAAAAAAAAAAAAAAAAGACAAGAAAAGAAAGAAAGAAAGAAAGAAAGAAACACCTGTGTACATATACCTATGATTCATCAGAATGTGTGCATGTTTAAATCATTTGGGAGGAATATCCTTTCTGGGATAATGGTTCAATTTGCTGCTATGTCATCCATTTGGGGATATAATGAGAAAGAGAGAAAATGAGAGATTGTGTGAGAGAGTGTCAACGGGATGAGTAGAGGAGAGAGAGAGAGAGAGAACGATAGAGAGGCTGAAAAGGGGGGGGGGGGCAGAGAGAGCTGCAGCCATCAGATGGCATCCTAACTGACTTCTGTGCCTTTCAGATGATGTCCCGAAAGGTGATCTTCTTCGCGGCGGCGGCGCTGCTGATGGCGGCGGCGGCCGAGGCGCGGCCCCAGGGCGACCTCGGGGTCACAGATGCCCTGGGGCAGGTGTCGGGCATCGCCACTGCCTTGACTTCGGGCGCCCTGTCCACGGCGCAGGCCCTCGGCCAGCAGCTGCGCGACATGGCGTCCAGCGCCCTGTCCACGAGCGCCAACGCGGCCATGCAGGTCAACGCCGCCTTCAGGGACACGGCCGTGCGCGCCCTCCAGGGCGTCCAGGGCGTCGCTGAGTCCGCCAACGAATTCGCCGCCAACAGCGTGCGCGCGGCGGGCCGCATGGCCGCCGGCGCCACGCGCGCGTCCTTCGACGCAACGCAGAGCGTGGTGGACAGTTCTGGCGCATTTGTGAGCAACTTGAGCGAAGGCGCGGGCGAGCAAGTGGTGCGGGCGGGCGAGGGCGCCATGGATGCCACACGCGACCTGGTCAACGCCGTGGGCGGCCTGGCGCGGACGGCCAACGACGCGGTGGGCGGCGCGGTGGTGGCCGGCATCGAGAACTTCTCCGGCGTGAACCAGCCGGCCCTCGTGTGAGGCGGCGCGCGGGCGGAAGCGCCAGCGGAAGGGAAGGGCCTTCCCCGGGCGCGAACATGCATTATCTTTTGTTGGTCTTTTGTTGCCTCCTTTCGGAAAAAGAGTACAATTCATGAAGGCTATATTCCAAGACATACAAGTCGCTCTACGCATCCACATCTTCACACACACACATCCACAAGACATAAGGTTGACCCTTATGGAAGAGAACCATAAAAAAGAAAAGAAGAATTTGTAACAAAATAAAAGATTGTCTTTTATGACAATGGAAATTATTATCCCTATCAATGATACACTCAGGATTAACACTAGTGATGATCATTGTATCATTATCATTGATATCACTAATAATGCTATCATTATGATTATCATAAACATCATTATTATTATATTCATCATTACTCTCATTATTACCGTTAATGCTAATTACTATCATTACCTATGAGTATAATAGTAAAAATATCATTATAATCACCATCTTTCCGAGGACTATAGAGGTAATTACATCGCACACACTGATAATGATGATGATTGAAATAATATAAAAAACGAATCTAATAATGATAATGATAATTAAGATGATAACGAGGATACAGAGTAAAAATAACAAGAGCTTTATCAGTGATGATGATAATGGTACCAATGACAATGATAATGAAATGATGCTAATAATAACATAGCTGATAATAACTACAGTCACCATAATAATAATCACAATAATAACACCATTGATAAGATATACTTAAGATAAAATAATGGCAATGATACTAATAAAATAAACAATAAAAGTAATAGTAGGGATATATGATAACATTTATGATAATGACATTACTTCTGTCATCAGTAATGACAATAATGGTAATGATAACAATCAATTATAATGATGCTTATGAAAATAATAATTGTGGCAATTAGGAAGATTTTGATGATAAGAGTATCAATGATAATAACAATGATAATGATAGTTGTAATGATAAAGATAATGACGATAATAATTATGATAATGATGACGATATTGATGATGTTTATGATATTGATGACAATAATAACAATGATAATAACAGTAAAAAATATGATAACAATCAGAATGAAAACAAATATATATGATGATGATAATGATAATCATAATGGTAACAACAATGATCATATCAATGTTGATGATGAGAACAGCAACTATACTGATAACTATAGTGAAAATGATAATAACAAAGATGATAATGATGACAATGATAATCATGATGGGAATAACATTAATAAAACAGTACTGAGGATAATTAGAATAGTAACAATTATAATGACAATAATAATCATAATAACATGATGATAAAGATAGCAATGATAATGAAAATAATGACAATACTGATAGTACTACCACACCTACTAGTGATGACAATAATAATTATAATATTACTACTACTACTATTAGCAATAAGAAGAAAAAATGAAGCTAGCAATAACAACAATAGTAATAACAATAATTATGGCGATAAAGATGATGACGATGATAATGATAGTGATAATGTTGATAGTGGTGGTGGTGGTGATGATGATGGTGATAATAGTAGTAGTAGTAATGATAATTATAATAATAACAATAACAGCCAAAATGATAATAGTTATAACAATTATAACGATGATAACGACAAGTTATCAGTAGTAATGACAATCACTAATGATGATGATAATAATAATAATAATGATAATTTTCATGACAATAATAAAAATAGTGAATATAACAATAACAATATCAATGATAATACTGAGACTGATAATAACAATAAAAACGATAATAAAAATGATAATGAAAATAATAATAATAATAAGGTGAGTGTTTCGAATACCTCTTCAACTCGAATCAAGACAAACCAATGGATTCCTTTCATTCTTTACTCGAAATATATATTTGATTCACTACAATGACCCCCCACGCCACCGCCCTCTGCACCATACAATGTATCCCAATAGCAGTGGCGAGCGTGAGAGGCAAAACGGAATAAAATATAAGCGAAACTGAACCTTATATACCGTAATAAATCAATGCTGACTTCTACCTCAAATATGTACTGCGTGGATGGTTTATATATATATATATATATATATATATATATATATATATATATATATATATATATATATCTT
>BOPN01002725.1:188740-191240 GCA_017312705.2 Penaeus japonicus | reverse complement strand
CTCCCTCTGACACCCCCATTACCCTGTTATTTCTCCAATTGACACCCCCCTTCCCTTGCCATGTCTCCCTCCCCCCTCCCCCATACCCACCCTCACCTGTAATAATTAATTCTCGGACTCAAGGAAAGGTATCTGTCCTTGATGTCACTCTCCTCCAACTCCCTGCTTCTCCTCGTCACTCCTCCTTTAATTCACACTACTCCGCACTCCTTCCCAGCCCCTCTTGACCATGGTATCCCGGCGTGATTCACTCTTCCTTGCTACTCCTTCTAGTTAGACCACTGCCACTCCTCCTGGCCAGTCGTCTGCGTCAATCACTCCTACCTGCAATGCGCACTCTACCCTGCCACCTGCTCGTTCCAACCCTTTCTTGTTAGACCCCTGCCAGCCGTCTTCGCAAGATCCCTGTCATTTCTTTCTCGCTCTTTCAGGCCAGACCTCTCCTGTCACTCCTCTCCTGACACAAGCCACTCCTTTTATTGCACTCCACCCTTTCACTTCACCCTGGCACTCATCCACCGTGCCGCTTCTTCCCGGCCACTCCGTCATTTTCCTCTTCCCCTACCATTCTTTCCCTGCCACTCCGCCATGTTACTCCTCCCCTGCCATTTCTTACCTGTCCTTCATTCCCTGCCACTACTGCCCTGCCATGCTAACCATTCACTCTCACTCAGCTTCTTCACTCCCCTGCCAGTCTGCCCTCTCACCTTCACTCATCTTCTTCACTCCCCTGCCAGTCTGCCCTCTCACCTTCACTCATCTTCTTCACTCCCCTGCCAGTCCACCCTCTCACCCTCACTCATCTTCTTCACTCCCCTGCCAGTCCACCCTCTCACTCTCACTCATCTTCTTCACTCCCCTGCCAGTCAACCCTCTCACCCTCACTCATCTTCTTCACTCCCCTGCCAGTCCACCCTCTCACCCTCACTCAGCTTCTTCACTCCCCTGCCAGTCTACTCCGCAGGACAAAGGCAAAGCAAGCGTCTTTAAGTTTGTATTGGCGAGATGCAGTAATCCATTAAACGTCTTGGCCACGTCTCGAGAAAACTGCTGATCTGGTGGAAAGGCTCGAGGGGAGGGGGTGAGGAGGAGGAGGAGGAGGGGGAAGGGGGTGAGGAGGAGGAGGGGGAGGGGGGAGGTCGACGAGGGGAAAGTGGGAGGGAGGGGGAGGAGGACGAGGGGAAATTGGGAGGGGGAAGGGGTAGGAGGAAGTGGAGTGAGAGGAGGTGGTGGGGGATGAGTGGGAAGTGGGTGGGAGGGGGAGGAGGAAAAGGAGGAGGAGGTGGAGGGGGACAAGGGGAAGGTGGAGGGAGGTGGAGGAGGAGCAGGGGAAATTGGGAGGAGGAAGGGGCAGGAAGAGTTGGAGTGAGAGGGGGTAGTCGGGAACGAGGGGAAAGTGGGAGGGAGGGGAAGAAGGAGGAGATAGGGAGGAGGACGACGGGGGGAGCGTGGGGGGGGGAAGGGGAGGAGGAGGTGGAGTGAAAGAAGGTTGTGGGGGACAAGGGGGAAGTGGGAGAGAGGGGGAGGAGGAGGAGATAGGGAGGGGAGGGAGGTGGAGAATCAGGTAGTGGAGAAGGAACAGGTTGAGAGGATGGTTAGGTAGGAGAAAGAGGAGGAAGGCGGAGAGAAGAAAAAGTAAAGAGAAGAAGAAAGGAGGAGGAGGAGGAGGAGGAGGAGGAGGAGAAACAGAAACGGTGATGATACTGAAAAGGGAAAGCCAAGAAGACAGCCGATACTAGCTCATGACGTCAGTGACAGTATCACAGTTATTGCAGGTAATGTGTGGTTTCCTCGTAGAGTGAGAAAGCGGAGAACTTTGCGAAACATTGAAACAGAAAAGGTATTTAATGATCCTTGACCAGCGATCTCCCTTGCAATAATATTCTTTCTTTGTTTCTTTGTTGTTGTTTTTTTAAGGTTCGCGCTTGTAATGAGATCCATGATATGAAACATTGGGACTCCATTGCTATGCAGATTACGTGGTAACAACATGCATAAAGATATGCTTATACATGTACTGGTATATGCACAGGACTGGGAAATTTGCACACACAAGAGCTAACATAAGCACGTACACGAGAACATATATGGAGAAGTATGTAAACATGTAAATGAGCAAACAAACAAACAAACATATGTCCATAACCTAACAGATCCGTAAAGACATAATGTCACATAAAGAAACACAACTAAAACCACATAAATAAACACACATATACGCACAAACAAAGAAATAAATACAGGCAAACCAAAAACAAATAAAACACAAGTCAAACAAACAAAGACAATGAAAAACATAAAGTCAAAACAAAAAAAACAAAAAAAAAAGAAAGTCAATAGTGCAAAAAAGAAAAAAAAACGAAGAAAAAAGACGAAAAACGAAAATCTATCAAATAAGCTCGTTAGCTGCACGTTCTTCCCTAACCCAAAAATTCTCAATTAATCTCATGAAGGGTGACAGCGACTCGTCATCCGGGGTAGGGGAGGGGAGAGGAGGGGA
>BOPN01002725.1:168740-173740 GCA_017312705.2 Penaeus japonicus | reverse complement strand
GAAGCCTGCCGACCGTCAGCAGAAATGTGAGGGATGAGAGTCTATTACATCATCCACCTCAATGAGCCTCACGAACCTCACTTAAGAGAACTTGTCAAACTTGCTTGTGGCTTGCTACTTTCTATTACCTCTTCCGCCGTCGAGAGGGTACTTCCGTGTGGGTATCGTGGTAGTGGGTACTACTCTGTGGGTCTTGGGAAAGGGTATGGGGTCAGGTAGGTTGGTAAGTTGGAAGGGTTGGTGGATGGTTGTTGGTGGATGGTACTTTTGGTCTGGGATGGATTAAGGATGCTGGTACCTCATGGATGACAGTTTCTGTTGGTATCTCGTGAACGATATGTAGGGTAGGATCTCATGAATAGCCTTCATAGTCGTATATCTCTTTGGTATCATACTGATTGGTATTTGAATATCTTCAACTATAATATACTTTGTGAATATTGTAGTGTTGGTACTCTTCGTATTATACTTTGTGAGGCCTTGTGGGTATTACGGGTATACATTACATAATCGTAGGGATATTGGGCTGAAGGCAGTTATTGGGTATTATAGTAGTGGGAATTTATGAGCATCCTCAGTATATCTTAACAGTGTTTTGCCGCTGTTATTTGGTATCTTGTGCTATTATGTGCCGTGTTTACCTTCATTCCCTGTGGAGGAGCACCGTTAGCTCAAATGATAATGATAATGATTATAATAAATCGTTCATTGATACTAGTGTTTACATATGAAATGTTGTGCGTGTCTCAATATTCATTCTTCGTAAATAGTTTGATATAAGATACTACCAGAATATTGGAACCCCAGATTCCATTATGTGAAGTAATCCTTTATTATGCAACTATATGAAATGGATAATAGAAATCAGAGGATAAGATGATGAAAATAAAGCACACACGCACAAACACATAAATAGAAAGACACAAACGCACACAAACAAACAAACAAACACACACACAAACACAAAAAACACATACACACTCAAACAAACAAACAAGCACACATACACAAACACATACACACGCACACAAACAAACAAACAAACACACACACAAACACAAAAAAACACATACACACTCAAACAAACAAACAAGCACACATACACAAACAAACACAAACACATACACACACACACAAACAAACAAACAAACATGTACATTCACAAATACAAATACACACAATAGACACACATATTGCAAGTCTTCTATAGAATATGATGAAATTCACACTGTCCGATCATATGAAAGATTTCCAAGCAAGTAAAGAAGAGTCTTGATGAATCAGTGTTCGTGTTAAGCTACTATAAAAGTTGAGAATGTGTAGTCTATACTAAGTTATGTTCTGCATCGAAATTTAAAGTTTAAATTGAACGCTTGAATTACTGATGAGATATCGGTTTGGTTTTATCCTCTCCTCACCCCCCCCCCCCCAAAAAAAAAAAAAAAGTGCAAATAAGGGAATAAAGAATGTTGTTGGTGAGATATAAAAGAGATTGATGATAATGATAAATCAGTAGATAGATGGTAAAATTAGATAAATTAGATAAATATGGATAAACTTAATCATGGTAGTAATGATAATGATGCTAATGACAACAATATTAACAATAGTACTTGTGATAATTATGATGATGATCGTCATCATTATAACCATAAGAATAAGGATAATCATAACCACAATCATGGTAGTAATTATGATGATAATTATAATGATAACTTATAATGACGATGATGATTATAATGATAACGTTTACGATGAATGTGATGATGATAAAAACAGGTCATTCATTAACAACAACACAACAAAACCAATAACAAGGATAACGATGAAAGTAACAATAAATTCAGATAAACAAATCATTGATCTTTCCTCTATTATTTTTTAAAATCTTACAAAGGCTTTTTGCCTATAAAATAGTACACTGAATGAAGAAACAGTGTACGCTACACCTAAGCCCTAGATATATTAAGAAAGTGGCAGAAAACCCTCTCTGCAAAAGCAAAGAGCAATGTATATTCAAAAGCAGAGTTGAATTATTTATCTCTTCTCATGAATTATTAATGTTGTAGGTTTTTTGCCGAAGAAGTAACAGCGTGGTACATGTACGCTTTTTTTTTCTGTTATACATGAAGTAGAATGGTGGTTTATTTCTCTACTTGATAATTCGACATGGAATTTAGAATTGATATATATATATAAGTGAAAATATATACATACAAATTGTCATAGTTATTACTATATATTAGTGAGGAATGCAAAATACCTTTTTTTTAGTAATACAAAAATGATAAGAATTTGTATTGGTGATGAGAGTGGTGATGAGGATGATTATGGTGATGATGATGGTGATGAGGATGATAATGATGATGATGATGATGAGGATGATAATGAAGATTTTGACGATGATAATGATCATGAAAATAACGATAACAGAATATTCAAAATCCTCATGGTAAGGATCATCCCCAAATGAGAATATTCCAAGCTTTTTAAAGACACATAAATCTTCAATCTTCATCAACATGTATAACAATCCAGGTGTAAACGTGATAATGTAACTTGGCGGTTTAGAACCATAACAAGCACACTATGCATCATAACAATGTGAACACCTTATATATAACGTTATATTGCGGACACTACACTGGTTGAACTAGCACCGAAACGAGCGCTGGGGCTTTCTCCATGTCTAGCAACATATGCTGATGTTGCAAACTGAAATATGTTGCTCATTTGCCCTTGCAGACGTTTAATACAGGTGGTCATTTATTTTGCTAAATCCCTGAATTTACACTAAAGATATTAATGGATGGAACTTAGAAACCTAATAAGAAAAATAAATGAGATGAATTAGACTATCAAATCATAATGCAAAGTATTTCATGCCGGTTAATATCTACGCTTATATTGAGGTTTAATATTCTATCGGCAAATTTGACATAATATTATGAGGCCGGAGGGGGTTCAAAGAGCCTTTATTACACACAACGAAAATACGGATTTATACACTCTCATATACACACATATGGATGTGCATATACAAATATAGATAGATAGATATGCACATATGTATATATATGTGTATGTGTGTGTGTGTGTGTGTGTGTGTGTGTGTCTCTCTCTCTCTCTCTCTCTCTCTCTCTCTCTCTCTCTCTCTCTCTCTCTCTATATATATATATATATATATATATATATATATATATATATATATATATATATATATATATATATACATCATACACACACACACACACCTAAAACTATCCCTATTATTATCGTAATCATAAATACGTATGTGTGTATATTATCATTATCATTATCATTATATTTATCATTAGCATTCTTCTTACTATCATTATCAACATTATCATTTTTTTGTAATTGCTATAATTATTATCATTATAATTATTAGCATTAGCATTATTACCATCATTATTATTGTTATCATAATCATTATCATCATTAGCATTATTACTATTATTATTACTATTACTATCATTATTATTATTGATTATCATCAGTATCATTAGCATCACTACTATCATTATTATCCTTATTTTCATTTCACAGATTATCAATATCATATTTTCTTTCTTTGATTGCTATCATCATTATTACTGTCATTATTATTATTATCATTTTTATTATTACTATCATCATAACTATCATTATCATCATTATTATCATTATCATCATTATTATCATTATCAGCATTATTATAATTGCTATTATCATCATAATTGCAAGCCTTATGTTTTGCATCACAATTATTATCATTATCTACATTATCTTCGCTCTTATCATCTTTATGTTATTTTTGTTATTGTCACCATGATTATCCTTTTCATCATTAGTGTCAATATTATCACTAGCATTATCATCATTACTATCATTATCATTATCATCATTATCATTTTTATTATCATTATCATTATTATTATCAATATCATTATTATTACTATTATCATTATCATTATCAAAATCATTAGTACCATTATCATCCCTATTACTATAATTGCTATCATTATTATCATTTTCATTATCATTCTGATTATTAGTGTTATTATCATTGCGATTATAATTATTATCGTCAATGTTATAATCATCATTATCATCATCACCATTTCTTTCAATAGTATTATCATTATTTGAATAAGCATTATCATTAGCACTGTTGTTAGCATTATCATTAATCTCATCATCATCACAATCATTATTGTTATTATTATCATATCACTGTAATTACTATCATCATACCAACTATTATCATAATTACTATCATAGATGTGAATTCCATTACATCTTAAATTTCCTCCGCTCCTAAAATCTTTGTTATGTCTTCTAAAGCCTTCCTCGGTCGCCGCTTTCGGTTTCGGAATGCGATGTACAATTATGTCTCTTCATAAGTGACCAAAGAAAAAATGATAATAATGATGATGATGTTAATCGAAAAAAGGGGATTTGGTTTAATGTGGGAGAGGTGGTTGCCGGTTTTCTTTAAATCCTCTTCAAAGGTTTTAAACCCATTACAGGATATATCTTTTGAATACATCCACTCTTTGAGGGGATCCTTCTTGAATATATATCCTCTTTTGTAGAATATTTTTTCCCTAATATATCGTCTCTTAATGATTAAGTTTTACTATTTTTTGGAGAAGAGTGAGAGATCATTTTGAATTAACGGTCAAAAAGCGCGCCAAAATCTTTCGCTAAGCTGCCAGACGTTCGAGCAACGCCCTACATTCACAGAAGAGCATATAATTGAACGTATAACAAAAACGTCTTACCTCCACATCCGTAATCTCGCTATCAACAACATTTACAAGAATCTGCATGTAAAAATTTCGAGGAAACAAATTACATGTAACACTGATGGCAAGGCTCATGCACACAATGGTGCTTTTGGCAGACCCTTGGGAGGATATCTCATTATAGGAGTAATTATTCACACGCATCGATATGAATTCCGTAACGAAAGCCTACGAACTTAATTCCCACAT
>BOPN01002725.1:146240-148740 GCA_017312705.2 Penaeus japonicus | reverse complement strand
CACTCACACTTGCCTTCCCTTAAACGCACCTAATTAATGCTGGACAAATTAACGAAGTGCAAAGATAAATGAGGTAATGACCTTAATTAAAAGAAATTAAGTCGATGACACGGAAGAAGCTACATGGTTCTTTCGTTGTTTAGAAAAGACAAAATTTATTTTTAAAAATGATAATAATAAATAGATAAGGAGAGAAAGGGGACGAGAAAGAGGAGTGGGGTGGAAGACAGAGGGGACGGGAAGGGAAAAGGGTAGTAGGGAGGAGAGGGAACATAGGAGAGAGGGTAGTGGAGGGGGAGGGGGAGGGGAAGGTGGAAGGGTAAGGATGGGAAAAGGAGGTGAAGAGGAAAGAGTGAGGGGAGGGGAGGGGAATGGGTGATGAATGAGATAAGGTTAAGGTAAGAAAAGGAGAGGAAAAGTGAGGGGATTAATATACACAAACAATGTACGGAAATACATACAGATATCTTCAAATTACTTATACATGCATACAGACATTCACCAACAATAAGGGTAATATATGATAATGATAATAAAAATACACATAAACAGTAAAAATAACGTGCAAATTTATCATAATGTACACAGGCAATAAGTTCAGTCTGTACAAATAACTGTACTGCATAATTCATAATAATATATACAAAACATTATCACAGTATGGGTATGTAATAATGATAACATATAAAACAATTACTAAAACAATCAGAGGCATGATATACAAAAAAATGTGATGATAATATGCACAGCCAAAATGATGATACAAATCGTAATCATAATATTCTGAAAATATATATCTAATATAAGTAATAGTCATAATACACATAATACAAACAGCAATTATGATGTATACAAAATCTTGTAATAAAGACAAAGAGTGATCATGGTACAAACAGTAATCATACAAGCAATACAAGAAGTAATTATGATATACATAAAAAAATTATAGGCAATAACACGTTGACTGTTAGTTGTTTATCACTAATTGCAGAAATAACAAAGAGAGAGATAAAGAGGTTATTCTCGAAAGAAACAAAGGTCAAAGGTCAAAAAGTCTAAGAAGGAAAGGTCAAGATGAAAAGAAATTGAGTGAATTATGAGTCAGAAAGAATGAAAGTAAATACAGTAATAACTGGAAAGCAAATAGATAAACTAGAAATAAAGGAAAAGAAGAAGAATAGGAAAAAGAAGGAGATGAAGATTAAGAGAAAGGTGAGATGGGGGCATGTGTGTGTTTGTATGTGTTTGCATGCGGTTTGTGTGTGTGTTGTGTTGTGTTTGTGTACGTATATGTGTATGTGTTTGTGTGTTGCGTGTTTGTTCTCCTCTTGTAAATTTCACTTCCATAAATGACAATAAGGCAATGAAAACATCATTCTCTCTTCCTTTCTCTATTATCTCCTTTTCAAAACATAAGACGATATAATCCCAAGAAAACAGAATAATGATCATAAAAAAAAACATAACCTAATCATCCCTTTTATAAACTTATCTTTCTAAAGCGTCTTTATATCGAGCGAACAAAAGGCTGTTTTTCCCCCATGCAAAACTATGCTTAAGTATGTTTTTTTTTTGTTTTTTTTCTTTTCTTTTCTTTTGTGTGTGTGTGTGTGTGTGTGTGTGTGTGTGTGTGTGTGTGTGTAAAGGAGGTTTCAGTAATCTGAGTATTTTGTCGTGTTTAGTTTTGTTGTGCTTGTGACTTGTTTTTGTTATTAGTAGCATTATCATCATCCATATTATTATCATCTTTATTTCATTGTCATCGTCGTCATTATTATCATTAACATTATTGATGGCGGTGTTGCAGTTGGTGTGGTCATTATACTTATCAATTTTGCTATCATTCTTAATATCATCCTTATTATCATTATCATTTCTATTACTATAGCAACCGTCACAATTATTAATATAATTATCATTATCATTATTAAGATATTATTATCATTACTGACATCCATATCACTATTATCATTATCAAAATCCTCATCATTACTAGTATCATTGTTATTATTATCATTATTATTTGTATAATCATCATTATCATTATTATCATTATCATTATCACCATTATGATTACTGCTACTGCAACTACTGCCGTTGATATTACTATTATTATTATTATAAGCATTATCATTCTTACTATCATCATTGTTGGTGTTGTTGTCATTGTTATAATCATTATTATCCTCATCATTATCAGCATGATTATTATTATCATTTGTTATCATTCTTGTCATTATTATTATTGTTGTTGTTGGTTATAACTATTATTGACATTATATTATTGACATCATCATTTAATTAACAGTACTATTATTATTTTCATCACTACTATTACCATTATTATCTTTATTCTTATTGATGTTATTATTACGATCATCATTATCATCATCATTGTTATCATTACTTTATCATCATCATTATCGTTATCATTATCGATATTATCATTATTATTATTACGATCATCATTATCATCATCATTGTTATCATTACTTTATCA
>BOPN01002725.1:113740-116240 GCA_017312705.2 Penaeus japonicus | reverse complement strand
CTTCGCCCTTCTCCTTTTCTTCTTCCTCCATATCCTCCTCTTCTTCTCCTCCTTCGCTTCCTCCTCCTCCTCCCCCTCTTCTTCCTTTTCTTCATCTCCCTTCTCCTCCTCCTCCTCCTCATTAGTGCTCTGTTAAACTGATTATAACAAACTTTCCTAACCTACAGCGGGTGGGAGCTAACTGAACCGAGGACCTTTTTTTGGGTTCATTTTTTTTTTCTAAGTTCACTTTGACGTATCAAAAAAAAAAAAAAAAAAAAAAAGTTTTCTTGCGAGTGAGAGTTAAAAGAACAAAGAAAAAAAAAGAGGTTAATGAAAATCTTATGAATTAGAATAGGTTTTTGTTGTTGTTAGTCTTCTTGGTCTTGCTTTGTTGTTTTGGATTTGTGTCTTTGCCGGAGGGGGGGGGGGGTGAAAAGGCGTGGATTCTATATAGGGTGATTGTGTGCATTTGTAGTTGTTGTTTTTTTCTTTTCATGTTTTATAAGATTTTGGTTGTATGCGTGTGTATGTGTGTGTGTGTGTGCATACGAGCGCGCAATCTGCAGATATATGTCTTTTCAAATGAAGTTTTCTCCATAAACAGTCTTCTTCTTTTTCTTCTCCTCATTTTCTTTCTGCCTCATCTTCCAGTCCTTCTACTTCTACTTCCCTCCTCCTCCTCCTCCTCCTCCTCCTACTCCTACTCTTCCTCCCCCTCCTCATCCTCCCGCCTCCTCATTCTCCTCATCCTCATCCTCCCTCTCCTAATCCTTCCCTTCTTCATCCTCATCCTCCTCATCCTCCCACCTCCTCATCCTCATCCTCTCCCCTCTGCATTCTCCTCCTCCCTCCTCACCCTCCTCATCCTCATCCTTCTCCTCCCCCTCCTCATCCTCATCCTCATCCTCATCCTCTCCCCTCCTCATCCTCCTTCTCCATCACCTTCCCTTTCTTCTTCTTCTTCTTCTTCTTCTCCTTCTCCATCCTCTTCAGAACGTGAAAACAGCGGACCCGCCAAGAAACCATAGGCCACCGACGGACTGACCCAAATGTGGCCGAGTGAGAATATATTAAAATGGAGCCTTTGACGATTTGTTTCAAGTGAAAGAAAAATGTCGCCGGCGGAAAGAAAGAAGAGCGAGCCTCAGATCTCCAGATACAGAGTCAGTCTTCAAAAACAGAACTTCCAGAGAACGAACGAGTTTTTTTTTTTTTTTTTTTTTTTTTTTTTTTTTTTTTTTTTTTTCTCTGACGTGACTCTTCTGGGCGAGTTGATGACGTTTTCATGCACACACGCATATACACATGCATGATACATGGTTATGTGTAGGTGTCTCTTTGTGCATAGTATATATATTGTGTGTGCAGGTAGGTAGATAGGTAGGTGGATAGATAGATGGATAGAGGAAAAGAGACAGTGAGATATACACACACACGTTGTATGGTTATGTGTATACCATGCTTGTGCATAGTATACTCCGCGTATACTGCGCGTGTGTGTAGGTAGATAAATAGATAGATAAATACACAGAGACGATAGACGGATAGAGGAAAAGAAAAAGAGAGAAACACACACACACACACACACACACACACACACACACACACACACACACACACAAATACAAACAAACACACACACGTACATACACAAACAGAAAGGTATCTAGAGTGACAGATTAAAAGCTTGGTTCCTGCAGCCCCCAAGTATCTCAACGGCCGTCACTATAATGATAAAATGGTTCAAGGAGCTATTTCCTTTTTTGGGACGTTTTTCACCCAAGAAATAAATGGGCCGAGGAGAGACTGCGCTTATTCCAAAATAGATTTTTAATCCTTTTTGTTGGGGAAAAGAAACGTTAGGGGTTACTGTTCTTAACTGCTGGGAAATATTCATAGTGATGGTAGTGGTGATGGAGATAATGATAACTGGTGATGACAGTGATAATACTCTTGATATCGTTGATGTTGATATGATTCATAATGATAATGATGATGATGTTGGTATTCTGATAACAGTTGCAATGATGATGATATTAGCACAAGATTATGTAAATATTTATTGCAACGATAATGTTTGATATCAGTATCCTATGCTGCCAAGGCAATATTAAACTCGCCTAGTGATGCTCAGAGATTGAAATTGTTGAATAAGATATTAATTAATATTTCCATATATTTTTTATACATTGAATGCAGCTTATTAACGACTTTTCAAATATAGATGATGTAAATTCTAGAACACACTCATACGATATAATAATGATCATAGTGATATTAATCAGAATAGAGAAAATACTTTTAACGCCAAAATGATAATAGTGATAACAGAATACAATGATTAAAAACGTTGCAATCATAGCATCCTTACAAATTGGATCGTTGCGCCGGCTGTTGTCAGACATCAAATATTTCTATCAACCTTGATTGCAAATAAATCAAGCCTTTTCCATTTCTACAAGAAATTCAGACAAGGCAAAGGCGAAACGGACTGACTAAGGAAAATTTGCAATATTCC
>BOPN01002725.1:85000-87500 GCA_017312705.2 Penaeus japonicus | reverse complement strand
ATCTGTTGACAAAAGATCGTTAGGCCTATACGTCTTTTCGTACTATCGTTTCGTAACACTATACCTATTCGAATGATGCGCGATCACTTCCGTCCAATACAGAAACGATAGAAGGATGATAGGAATGATTATTAAGAGACGGGGAATAAGAGAATTCAACAAATATATGAAACGAAAGAAGGAAAAGAAATATGATCATCAAGAAAGAGGGACTAAGAGAAATCAACGAATATGAAAGAAAAAAAATAATAATAAAATAAAAAAAACAGAAGGTAAGAAATACGATTATAAAGAAAGAGTGACTAAGAGAAACCAATGAATATAGAAAAGAAAAAAAACGATAGAAGTTAAGAAATACGATTATAAAGAAAGAGAGACTAAGAGAAATCAACGAATATAAAAAATAAAAAAAACAATAGAAGGATAAGAAATACAATCATAAAGAGCGGAGGATCTAAAAGAGATATCAACGTGAAACACCGTCCGAGGATCCCAAATGATATTGTGAGATCTGGCAACTCAACGCGTCAACCGTTATTGGCCGACGTTTCGAGAAAATGAAAAGCAAAATAAGCTGACGTAAGTGATTTCGATTTGGTACTCGGCCATGTTGATTCCCAAATCGATCGTACTTTATTTACATGTCTGGGGGATATATTAAGTAGGAAGAGAGAGAGAGAGAGAGCGAGAGAGAGAGAGGGAGGGAGGGAGAGAGAGAGAGAGAGAGAGAGAGAGAGAGAGAGAGAGAGAGAGAGAGAGAGAGAGAGAGAGAGAGAGAGAGAGAGAGAGAGAGAGAGAGAGAGAGAGAGAGAGAGAGAGAGAGAGAGAGAGAGAGAGAGAGAGAGAGAGAGAGAGAGAGAGATAGAAATAGGGGTGTGGGGGGAGAGAAAGGATGAGGAAGTCTCAAAGAGGGATGAGGAGAGAGGAAGAGAGAAAGCATATGATGTTGATAAATACTGTGAAATAGAATGAGTGTAAACAAAAACAAAAAATCAGACAATCACACAGATTATATACAAACAAACAGACAGACAGGGAGATAGACAGACACAAATCAAACAATCACAAACACTAAATACAAAAATATAGACAATTTAGCAATCATACCGGAAATGATAAAAGAATCATACATACTACATACAAACAAGCAGACAGACATACAGAAAAATACCAAACAATACAGAAATACAGACAAACAGACAAAAATAAACCTTATATTAAAAAAAGACAAACACGAGAGGACAAAGACCTCCGACCGTCAATCAAGCCACAAGAAAGCAATTAACAAAAGTTGCAAAGTTGCAGAAGTCAGCATAGTTGAAATGACGAAAGATGAATAAAGGAACGAAATAATGTTCTTCATCGAGTTCAAAAAGACGGGGGATACTAGAGATTTTTTTTTCTGAATGAAGATTACTGAATAATGGATAATTGCAGTATGGAATTGTATGTTCTTGAAATTGCAATCTTTTTCTTTATGATTTTAGGATAACGCGTAGGATGATATCGTGCTTTCGTCAAGCGGTGGAATTTATCTATATTATGTGTGTTCGTATATATATTTATACATATATATATGTGTGTGTGTGTGTGTGTGTGTGTGTGTGTGTGTGTGTGTGTGTGTGTGTGTGTGTGTGTGTAAGAATACTTCTAACTAAACATGGCAACTCTGACAAATGGATCAATGCTCAAAATTATTTACGTGTTGCAATCGCCAATAGTCAATAGTCGCATGCCCAGGTTGAGTCTTTGGTTGCATCTCAATAATCCTTTTTCTTTCCTGTCGCAGTGGATTTAGAAAGAAGGACATAAGCATAAGTCACAATTCGTTTTTTTGTTTGTTTGTTTCAAACATAAGACATCTACACACCTTTTTTTTTTTTTTTTTTTTTTTTTTTTTTTTTTTTTTTTTTTTTTTTTTTTTTTTTTTTTTTTTTTTTTTTTTTTTTTTTTTTTTTTTTTTTTTTTTTTTTTTTTTTTTTTTTTTTTTTTTTTTTTTTTTTTTTTTTTTTTTTTTTTTTTTTTTTTTTTTTTTTTTTTTTTTTTTTTTTTTTTTTTTTTTTTTTTTTTTTTTTTTTTTTTTTTTTTTTTTTTTTTTTTTTTTTTTTTTTTTTTTTTTTTTTTTTTTTTTTTTTTTTTTTTTTTTTTTTTTTTTTTTTTTTTTTTTTTTTTTTTTTTTTTTTTTTTTTTTTTTTTTTTTTTTTTTTTTTTTTTTTTTTTTTTTTTTTTTTTTTTTTTTTTTTTTTTTTTTTTTTTTTTTTTTTTTTTTTTTTTTTTTTTTTTTTTTTTTTTTTTTTTTTTTTTTTTTTTTTTTTTTTTTTTTTTTTTTTTTTTTTTTTTTTTTTTTTTTTTTTTTTTTTTTTTTTTTTTTTTTTTTTTTTTTTTTTTTTTTTTTTTTTTTTTTTTTTTTTTTTTTTTTTTTTTTTTTTTTTTTTTTTTTTTTTTTTTTTTTTTTTTTTTTTTTTTTTTTTTTTTTTTTTTTTTTTTTTTTTTTTTTTTT